>JAOYNU010081490.1:0-56050 GCA_026745395.1 Tympanopsis confertula | reverse complement strand
GCAGCAGCTCACGCGCGTGCCGCTGCGTCAACGCCGGACTCCTCTCCCCGACATGTCGGCCGACCCGGTCGACGCGGACGCGGACGTGGACGTGGCCGGCCAGGACTTTGCCGACCTCGGCCTCACCCGCATACCGTCGCGCGCGTCGCCGCCAGAGCTCGACCACGACAGCGACACATCGGAGGACGAGGGCATGCCCCCGTCACCGCCCCAGGACATGCTCTCGTTCCCGGGCACAGGCAAGGACGGCCTCGACGGCATCGAGCACGCCGACGGCACGTCGCCCCAAGAGAACCACAAGGCCTTTTACACAGAAGGCTACTACGTCGCATCAAAGAGCCCGCCAACGTTGCTGCCGACCTTTGGCCGAGTGTACTAGAAGGCCGCTCTGGCCCGGGTCGGGCGTGCCGGCCCTCGTTTGGCTCTTTTACTGGCTAGGTTTTACTCTTTCGCGAGGCATGATTACAGCACGGCGTTTTACGGTCGATACCACCACCACCACCACCAGGACTCCGGCGCAGGGGCGGGAGATGTGGCATTGGGCTCGGCGGCATATAAAAGGATCTGGAGAACTCAAACAGGATACAGGATGTGAAGCAGGATTTCATGTGTCGGATATCTCACGTGTAATTGACCAGACGGTGAGGGGTAATTGTTTGACGTGTCTGACATTTGGTTGTTTGACATTTGGCCATCTCCTGGTTTGAGTGGCCTGCATTTGAACACCTCGGCGAGGTACATGTAGATACATACATAGCTCACTATACAATGCTACCATACTTTGCAGATATTGGCTCATGGCGTAATCTCGGCGACTCGTTGTCGAATCAAGTCAGCCGTTTTGCAAAGGTTATTTTTCAGCCCAGACGGCTTTGGTGCTCGTCTCGGCAATTACTAATTGCTTGTGGACCTGGCCTTGATGACTGTGATCGCCTACGTGGACGTGCTTGAAATTTGCATATTGGTATTTTCTCTTTTCCTTTTCAAGGATTAACCAAGGCACCTTCACTTGAAGCGACGATGCAGACAGGGATGCCTCGGCCACGGAATGGCGGGACGGCTTAGCCTGACCGCTTCTGCCTGGAGAAAAAACGAAGGAAAAACATGTTTCGTGATTGATATGCATAATCGCATCCTGCCCAGCCACTGCAGCCTAGCCACTAACCGTGCAGGTCTGCATTGTTTTTTGCCTATTTTGACTTTTTTTCTTGCGATTGGGCATCTATCCGTATTGAAGCGGTCCTCGTCGACAAGTGATGCAGATACAGACACAGGCAGATGTAGACGTAGATGTGACTGAGACGCATACACAATAGGCGTTCACGGTCTGCTGCTTGAGCATGTGACCTGTGCGTGCGATGCATGTATGTATGTATATATGCATATATATATGTATCTACACGATCACGTCTTCGGTGCAAAATCTATCCGGCTATACGCATATTTGATTATGCAGTCTGTGACAAGCACGTCAATCTTCAACCAAGTCGTGCCTACAAAACCATCAACACAACGTTAGGTCGGCAGTGACAGCCGAGTGAGATGCTGGATCGAGAACAATCAGTGTGCTTGATACGGATTACATCTAACCCTTCTTTCCTCACCGCTCAAGGCGCAAGCTGTCTTCACATGCCTTCCCTAGCGGCACAGCTCAGTTAGTATGCCATGCCATGGCATACGCCATCGCATCGGAGCCAACATCCCGCCAGAGGACGGCGGTCAGCACAGCACAGCACATGCGGCGAGTGGCAGGCATTCAACGGTCCGGACCCCCGAACCGACGGGGCCGATGGATCCGAGGACACCATCCATCCATCGCGTACGTCAGCTCGACGCGACCAACGTTTTCCCCTCGCACGTGGAGGCGGGGATATAGCTCGGTTCCAGCCGGACGAACTCGGGGCGCGGCTTTGGCTTATCTGGACGCCCATGCCATACTGTACTAGACTGTACTAGACTGTACTAGACTGTACTATACTATACTATACCAAGTTAACCCATCCTCCCATTCCCACAACTTGGATGCCTCTTACATCACCCCTCACGGTTTAGAGGCAATTCCGGTGGGCTACGTCATCGGCCTTCGGCATGATGGAATTTATCTCGCGTCGGAAAGGAACGGAACATCGGAATGTCGGCCTGCGACACCGACATCGTAGATCACGTGACCAACATTGTACTGATGGCTTCATTCTATACGCAAATGTAAACGCAAATGGGCAGATTAGGTACAATCACCCCCCCGAGGCTCCAGTTCCCGTCGTATCCACCCAGGCACAAAGGCCTTGACTCGGATGCTCGCCCCCATCTCAAACTCCTGCTGCGCATCATACACGCTCGCCTCGCCAGGCAGCGGCGCCAGATCCGTCATGACGTCCAGCCGACACAGCGCGAGCCCAACGTTGCCGACCCCGCCGAGCCACCTGCCGGCCGCGGTCCTCGTGCTCTTTTTGCCGACGCGCCCAATCTCCGCCCCGGCCGGAATGCGGTGCGCGGCAACCGCCCCGGCCCGCGCCGCATCGTACGCAAGCTCCGTGGGCGGCGGACTCGCGTCTCGGTCCGTTTGCTTGTCCTTGTCCTCCTCGTACAGCATGCACGGCAGCACGCGCTTCCGCACCACGCCGCGGTGCTTGGTGCGGATGGTGAGCTCCTGGCCGACGTAGCACCCCTTGTGGAAGTCGATGGCGCCCATGAGGTCCATGTTGGCCTCGAGCGGCAGGGACGCCTCGGGCGCCAGCTCGCGCTGCCCTTCGGGCACGCCGCGGAGCATGCGCCGGATGCAAAAGGCCGTTTCCGTGGCCGGCTCGAGGCTCAGTCGGAACGAATCATTGTAAGAAGAAGACAAAGAAGACGAGAGATGCAGGATCCGGAACCCGAGGTCCGGGGCGCGCGAGTCCACCGCAACCATGGTGTCGCGGGAGCTCCTCTCGTGCGCAAGCCTCAGCAGGGCAGAGTGGTCTGCCCCGCAGCCGTCGTCCCAGGCCTGCCACACGCTCGCCACTCGCTCGTCGAGCAGCGAGACGGCGAACCTGGCGCGCAGCTTGTAGCGGTTGATGAGGCCTGCGAGGCCCGCTGCGTGCTCGGCGTCGACGTCGACGAAGAAGCTGGGTCCATCCAGCCCCGGGTGCACAAAGACGTCGTGCCGTATGCGGCCCTGCGCCGTGAGGAACGCCGCGTAAAAGCTATCCGTCCGCACGCTGGCCGTGGCGGCGAGCAAGTTGGCGGTGACGGCGCTCTGGAGGTACTTTGCAGCATCGGGGCCGCAGAGCCGGAGAACCCTGCGCGAGCCGAGGGGGGCGATGCCCGCGCATGGAGGCGCCGGCGGGACTGCGGATGAGGACCGGCGGAGCTGACGACGCCACGGCCGGGCGATGGTCTGGGGAAGAGGACGTCTGGACATGGGGGAAATGGTGATATAGAGCAGCATGTTTCACGTGCACGGAGTCATATGGTTATTGGCACGTGACGTGGGATCACGTGATAAGTCACGTGTCTAAACTAGAGAGATCACGTGTCTCATACTGGAGAGATTCAAATGTTAACAAAGAGAACATTGTTTGCGTCAAAGGCGTGTCTTGCATGAGACTGACACGATAAATAAACCGGGTTTACTGTGTATGCTTCCTGTATTACTCCTAGTGTATTACTTTTAGATGTATGCACAAAGGTATTTCTTGTGCCCTGAGGTGATTTAACTGGGCGGAGCTAGTCGTAGATATATATATTATACAGAAGCTATTAACAACCAGACCTCAGATATTCTCCCGAGCAGGCACTCCGCGAACCAGGTCCCTCCCCCCCCCCGCCCACCACGCGACGCCCATGGCCGCCCTGTCAACGTCCATCTCGCCGCCGACGAGCACGTCCCAGAAGCGCTCGCGGACCGGCCCGCGCAGCACGGGGTCCTGGATGGCGCCCACCAGCCCCGCCGTGATGGTGAGCCACTCCTCGACCAGCCGCAGCGGCAGGGACGGCAGGGCGTCGACGAGCGCCATGACGAGGGCGCTCTGCTCGGAAAAAGGCACGGCCGGGGCATCTGGCGCGGACTCTCGGGGCGGGAGCGGCGAGGGATCCGCCTGCACGGAGCGGAAGTGGATCATCTCGAGCAGCGCCTCGGCAAGGTCCGGGTGCGACGCCGAGGCCGGGAACGGCGGCGACGTGATGCGCACAACGGTCCCGAGGGCAAGGCGGAACTGGCGCGGCGAGATGCGCGAGGGGAACGCAGCCGAGAGCATGTCGGCATACAGCGGCACCACCTCGGCCGCAAGGACGGCGTTGTGGGGCGCCGAGAGAGCTGCCAGCACCACGCTGTGAGAGGACTCGAAGAGCTCGGCGGTCAGATATGCGGGGGGAGAGTCCAGGGGAGAGTCCAGGGGAGAGCCCAGGCGAGAGCCCAGATATGCGAGGGCAGGCCGCATCATGAGCTCGCGACAGGCCGTGGTCGACAGGACGAGGGGCAGATGCTCGACGAGGTCGAGGTAGAAGAGGTCGAGGGCGCGGTCGGTGGCGTGCTGCTGCTGTGGTATTGCTGCCGGGGCAATGTCGCGGAGCAAGGCCTCGCACTGCGCCGGGAAGCGCGAGAGCACGTCGACGGCCGAAAGGTAGGTAAACGCGTACGCGTCAAAGCGTCTGTTGGCGTCGCGCGACGATATAAAGCAGAGGCTCCGCAACGCACGCAGCGTCGCCGTCGCGACCGTCGCGTCGCGCACCAGCCAGCCATCCTCCAGGCACCGCGTCCCAATCGCCTGCATCACCACCACGACCGAGTACAGCAGCTTCTTGAGCAGCTCCCGCAGCGCCGGCGCCGTCACCTGCGCCGTCTCCGGGCTCAGCACCACGTGCTCCTCGGCCGGGTCGACGGCCGCCAGCGCCAGGCCCCGCCACCGCGCAAGCACCAGGCCCGTGAACCCGGCAAGGGCCGCCTGGGCCGCCAGCACGGCGCGGCGGTCGCGCACGTGCCGCGCGGCGTGGCCGGCGAGCCTGGACACGGCGCCGAGCCCGCTGACGAGCGGCGACCCCGACAGCCGCGCCACGAGCTGGAACGACGCCGAGCCCGCCGGCCAGTGGACCAGCCCCCCCGCCGTGGTCTCGCCGTCGCCCGCCATGGCCACGAGAAACGCGCCGTGCTCAAAGGCCGGCGCGTCCGTCATGGCCCAGATCGCCAGCGGCAGGAGCGTGTCGTGGTCGAGACGCGCGAGACTGTGCCGCGACAGCAGAGGGAGCGCGTACCCGAGAGCGAGCACGACGGCGGCCCCGCACACGGGCCCGTCGGTCGACGTCGTCTCCGTCTCCAGCGACAGGTTTGCCGCCCGCACGACCGCCTCCTCCAGCGTCGCCCGCATCCCGGCCGACAGCCCCGGCCTGGCCACCGCCACCACCACGCCGCCGTCCGTCTCCGTCTCCAGCCCGAGCAGCACGCCCGTCAGGACCAGCAGGTGCTGCCACCTCCTGGAGCGCGCGTCCAGGCCGGCCGCGACGGCCTTGGCCCAGCCATCGCACCCGATGCTCGTCTGCTGGTGGAGGTTGGCGGCGGCGCGCACGCGGTTCGCGCCTGAATTGTACACCGACATGACGCCGAGGCACGTCTGCAGGTCGTCGTGGAGGGTGCCATCGGGCCCGTGCCGCCATATTGCAGGCGCGGCGAGGAACTGTGTCGTGAGGACGCCGACGTTGAGCGGGTTCGAGAGCGTGGCGAGGAGGTGCGCCGTCGTTGCGACGAAGCTGTCTGTTTCCGCAGGGGAGCGCGGGTCCTGGAAGCGCCGCAGGAGCGTGTTGAGGAGCTGATCGGCTGGCATTTTTCGAGTCCAACATTTTGTGGCCGGTTTGGTGTGCCAGGGGAAGCCGAGCACAAGATATGCCGAGCCACACCGTACACCGCACACCGTACACCGCCACTCACCTGACCTTGCCTTGAACTCCACGACTTGTCCACGACTTGTCCACGACCTTGTCCACCTTGTCCACCTTGTCCACCTTGTCCACCTTGTCCACCTTGTCCACGACCTCAAGCCACCACCATACAACGTCCAATGGAGCCGTACTCCCCCCCCCCCTTCCCGTCCATCAACCTCCACCACCTGCGCGACGCGTCCCCCCAAAACATCTACACGCTCAGGCGCCTCCAGGACATTTGGCGTTTCACCCTCGTCTGGACGCTCATCTTCTTCGCCGCCTTCCACATTGGCGCCGCCGCCCTGGCCATCCTCATGGTGGCGCGCGGCGGCGGCGGCGGTAAGCGCCGACGGACCGTGCTCCGCTACGTCTGGGCCGTGCCCATCCTCTACCTCTTCATCGCCGGCGTCGAGGCCCTCTTTGCCGGCAGCATCGTCGGCCTGGTTCTCGGCGCCGTCTACCGCGCCGGCGGCTTCCAGATGAGCACCGCCATCCCGCTCGTCTGGGGGCTCATCAACATCCTCGTCCTTGTCATCTCGTCCTTCACCATGCAGGGCGGCCTGTAAAGATCAAGAACAAGCGAACGGGGCACCTGCCATCCTTGTACAAGCCAGTCAAGGATATCAGAGATATCAACAAGAGAACGGAGCATCTGCCATCAAGACCCTTCCATATTGCGTTGGAGTCAGTCAGATATCAGAGATATCAACAAGAGAACGGAGCATCTGCCATCAAGACCCTTCCATATTACGTTGGTCTTGTACAAGTCAGTCAGGATATCATCTAATCTAATGTCTATCCACGTGGCTTGGTTTCGAGGTCCTGGGATTAACCAGTTTGCCAAATAGGGTGCCATCCACGGCCAATCGATATACACACGCTCGCCCCCCTGACAAGACCCAAATCAAGTTGTTGATACTTCTTTCTTTTTCAAACACTGGTCCTTTCCTCCCCCTACTCCAACTTGAGCTGCTCAAACTGCTGAATGGTGCCCTCGAACCCGCGCACCTCTGACTCCATGTCGGCCATCCTCTGCAGGTCTGCCTCCCGCACACTCTGCGCCACCTTCTCGAGGTACTTTGGGTCCGCCATGGCTTTCCGCTGCCTCTCGAGCACCCCGCGCACCTTGTCGAGTTTCTTGGTGGCCTTTTGGATCTCGGCCTCCATGTCGACGCGCCCCTTGACGTACAGGAACACTGCAAGAGAGCTCGACACGGGAAACGTGACGCAGCCCGTCGGGCGCGACGCGTCGGGGCCAAGAACGTCAACCTCGGCCACGCCCTTGCCGCAGAGCGTCTTGATCGAAGGCGTCTCCTCCGTAATCGTCTCGAGCGCAGCGCCGTCGTATGCCTGGAGGATGACTGGAGAGAGCACCGTGCCCGTTAGCAGTGGACTGTGTACATATATGCATGGCTCTTTTTTTTTTTTTTTTTCTCTGCTTGGCTTACTCTTGACTTTCTCCTTGAGGCCGTACTCGGCCATGAGAGACCGCGCGCCCCTGGCACTCCCCAGCACACGCTCGTACGCCGCCTCCGACTTTGCATCGTCCAGGACAGCCTCGTACTCTGGGTATGCGCAGACCATGATCGACCTGGCCTTCTCGTTCGGCCGACGAGGCAGCCTCTGCCACAGCTCTTCCGAGATAAAAGGCATAAACGGGTGGATGAGCCGGAGAGCCGCATCCAGCGCCGTGTACAGCGTCTGGATGGCGCTGTTCTTCTCCTCCTGGGAGCCGTCCTGGATGATCGACTTGGAGTTCTCAATATAGACGTCGCAGAGGTTGTTGTACCAGTACTGATACGCCACCATACTCGCCTTGCTGAACTCGCGAGCCTCGAGGCAGTCGCTAATGTCCTTGGCAGCCGAGTTCATCTTATGCAATATCCATTTCTCCGCAAGCGTCCTGCCGGGAACCGCCCCAGACTCGGCCGGCACAAAGTCTTGGGGGAGCTTGCTCATGACGTATCTGTTTGGCCCTGGTCAGACAGAACAAAATAAAATAAAATCCCATATACGTCAAGGAACTCACTTGGTGGCCTGGAAGATCTTGTTGCAAAACTTCCTGAAAGCGTAGAGATGGTTGACGTCAAGGTTGATGTCCGAGGCATTCGTGTTCATGGTGCTCCAGAACCTCAAAGCATCAGTGCCACATGGCGGGATCCCATTCGGAAAGGCTGAATCCTGCCACTTGATGGCCCGATCTATCTCTGTGGGGTTCAGGTTTCCGCTTCGGAGCTTTTCGTGGAGCTTCTCCAGCGGCACCCCCTCGATCACGTCTATCGGGTCAATCACATTGCCCAGAGACTTGGACATCTTTCTGCCGTCACTGTCCCTGACGAGACCGTGGCAAAACACCTCTTTGAAGGGGATCTTGCCCGTCATGCGCAGCGACAGCATGACCATCCTGCACACCCAGTAGGGTATGATATCCCATCCCGTCTCCAAGACGCTCGTCGGGAAGAATCTCTCAAGGTCCGCAGTCTTGCTCGGCCAGCCGAGCGTGGAGAACGGCCAGTGTCCCGACGAGAACCACGTGTCGAGCACGTCCTCGTCCCGCTGGAGCGTGAATTCCTTGCCGCCAAGCGCCTTGACGGCCTTGTCCCGGGCCTCGTCCTCTGTCCGCCCGGCAAACCACCTCTTTGGGTTTGTGTCGTAGCCGTCCTCTCCCTCGACCAGCGCATAGTAGCAGGCGATGCGATGCCCCCACACCAGTTGCCGGCTCAGGCACCAGTCGATAATGTTTTCCATCCATCGGAGGTAGGCCTTCTCGGCGCTCTCTGGCCGGATCTTGATCTCGCCGGAGCGGACCGCCTCCATCGCCTTCTCGGCAAGCGGCTTCATCGTCATGTACCATTGCGGCTTGATCAGAGGCTCGATCGGATCCTTGGTCCGCTCGCAAAGAGGAATCACCATGGGGTTGTCTTTCTTGTCGACAAAGAGGCCCTTCTTCTTGAGCTCCTCCTGGATCGTGTATCGGACGTCGAACCGCTTCTGCCCTTTGAACGGCCCGGCGTTCTCGTTCATCAGCCCGTCGTCTGTGAGTATGTTGATAAACTCAAGGCCGTGCTTCTTGCCCATCTTGTAATCGTTCTCGTCGTGCGCCGGCGTGATTTTGACGGCGCCGGTGCCAAAGCCCATCTCGACAAACTCGTCGTCGCCCACGATGCGCACGCGGCGGCCCTCGATAAAAGGGTGCACGGCGTATTTCCCGATGAGGTGGTTCCATCTCTTGTCCTGGGGGTGGACCGCGATGCCGGTATCGCCGAGGATCGTCTCCGGCCGAGTCGTGGCCACCTCGATCGTCTCGTCCGAGCCCTCGATCTGATACTTGAAATAGACAATGATGCCGAACTCAACCTTCTTGTCGTAGCCCGGGACATCAAGGAGCGTCCGTCCGGTGAGCTCCTTTTGCGTAACTTCCACGTTCGAAAGAGCCGTACTCAATGCCGAGCACCATGATGTGAGGCGGGTCCCCCTGTAGATCAAGCCATCGTCAAAGAGCGTGACAAATGTGTCCACGACGGCGGCAGAAAGGTTTTCGTCCATGGTGAAGGCCTCGCGGTCCCAGTCAAACGATCCGCCGAGCCTCCTGAGCGCATTGTTGATCTTCTTGTGGTACTCGTCTTTCCAGTCCCATATCAGGTTGACAAACTCCTCGACGTTAGTTGCAGTGTTTCTTTCTCTCGGCCGGGAGCAGGAACGCAAACCTGTTCTCTTCCGAGGTCATGTCTTGTCTTGCCCTGACGCCGCATGAGCATCGTCTCGACAACCGACTGCGTCGCGATGCCGGCTAAATAGATAGATGCACGTCAGAGACGGCACCGCACCCCCGACGAAGCAGGACAACCCACCGTGGTCACAGCCCGGAAGCCAGAGAGTGGTTTTGCCTCGCATGCGGCTCCAACGAATCATGCAGTCCTGGATGGAATCGCCCAGGCCATGGCCCATATCTGTCCCCCACGTGTCAGTTTGTCGGCGCGACAAACCCGAGCACCAGGGTCAGGATACGCACGTAAGCTGCCGGTAACATTCGGAGGCGGATGGACAATGACGAATCTGCCCTTTTCCTTGACGTTTCCTTCTGGCGTGAGCTCGGGCTTGAAAAACCCTTCCTTCTCCCACCAGTCGTACCACGCCGACTCGACAGCATTCGGATCGTATGCCTTGAAGTTTGGGTGGTCGAACGGCTTGATGCGCTTCTTTTCGCCCTTTGGGGTGTCCTCGACGTAGGGCGGCACGACCTCCTCCTCGGCCTTCTTCTCGGCCTTTGCCTTTTTCTCCTTGGCCTTGCTCGGTTGCTCCTCGGCCGATGCTTCGGCCTTTTGCGCCTGCTTGGCCGCGAACTTGGCAAGCTTCGCAGCCTTGGCACGCTCCTTCTCCACTGCAGCATGTTGTCAGACTTGCTTCCTTCCAGCCCGATTCGGCACGATATATCATTCATTCACTCGATATCAGACGGAGAGCGTACGTACTCTCTTTCGCGGTCTTCACCTTGGGCGGCTCGCTCGGCGCGACGCCGGCATCCTGGCCGGATTCGTGGACACCGGGAGCGTCCTTGGAAGCGGCTGCTTGGACTTCGGACTTGAGGTCGGCGGGCACGGGGGGGGGAGTAATCTGCACGGGGCCAGCCTCAGAGGCCGGGACTATATAGAGAGAATGGTATATTAGCAAGCACCTTCTGGCTGAAGCCACATTGATGCCAACGCGAATACAATGGGACAGAAGCAGAAGCAGAAGCAGAAGCAGAAGCAGAAGCAGAAGCAGAAGCAGAAGTAGACGCAGGCATGGGCCGTGATAGGGATTCAAGACGCACACAGATTGCCCCTTCCACTGTTTGTTGCCATATTCGCTTGCAGGTGGTGTTGAAATCGACGGCCTAGAATAACGCGGTTCGCTCGAGAATTGCGCGCCGACAGTGCACGGAGGGAATGTCTGAACGTCTTGGCGGTAGGGAGGACCTGGAAGCCCCTGCGAGTGAGAGGCTCCTTGATATATACACCCGTTGGTGGTGATGAGATCTCTGTCCTGGGAGTTGCTTTCGCGGGGTTGGCTAATAAATGCGAAGTAAATGTGACTCAACGAAAAATGAGGGGCTTGGTATAAGCCACACTGGGGGAAGAATTCAGCCACGATAAAATGATATGATACATATCTTCGACTTGGTTGAAATATGAATATCCACGACGTCTATCCAGGAGCCCATGTCTGGGGCTCTACGCAGCCGATTCCACTCACCTATTCTCCAGTGGATATGTGGCCGTCAAGGCTCATCACCGGCCCTGGGCGACTTGCTGCTGCTGCCTTTACTTCGAGGAGACACTCGACATCATCGTTCCAGTTCTCCTTCACGGCTCCAGCCAGCACAGATCAGGTAACATTGCAGTGGAATTAATTGATTGACCGAGTATCCTCGTCCTCCGCCCAACTATCAACTGACGGCCGAATATCATCTGCTCAGAGAGGCATCATAGACGCCCTGAGTGAAAACATAACCGTGGCTGCTCACAAAACGCCCAACTCACAAAACGCCACCGCCCTCGCCATCCTCGCAACGCCAAGTTTCACCACATGGCTTGAGGACGAGTCCTTCATGGGGTCCCTTGTACCCGCCATCCTCGGCGCCCAGAGCACACCAGACGAGGTCAGCGTGTTGAGTGCCATCGTCGACAGCCTTCCTTGTGCGTCGTCGCCCCAGGCTGGACACGGCTTTTCCGTTCTTGGCGGCAGCCTCGAATCTCTCCTTCCGGGGTTTTGGTCGCCGCAGCCGGCCCCCACGATGCGGCCGCGGTCTTGCGACGACGTGGAGAGCGCCATCTCGGTCCGGCTCCCTTGTGCTCGTCACGCTGGCAGTGAGAGCACCCCCACGCCTACAAAGCTTACCTTGCCGCTCGCCAACACCATCTTCCACAATGGCAGACGATGCACACTCGTGGCCTCGCGGTGGTCCAGGACAGGCAATCGCAACACGCTGCGCCTTCAGAGTTTGGACAAGTCTCGGCGGGTGCAAGAAATAAACCGTCCAGACACTGGCGGGACAGCGGCTGCGGCAATTCGCTACCACATTCCGTTGATACCTCTGACCACGCCGCAGAGGATTGCCAATGCCTTTGGCAACATCATCCGCCAAGTCGGCGACCCGCCGCGCCCGGCATCCCAAGATCTCGAGAGAATTGTCAACAAGGTCATCAGCACGCGATCCGGACGGGATACGGTTGGGCCTGCTGCAGTGTGGGCGCTCGTCATGCCGCATGATGCCTGGACAGATGGCCGGACTGATGCGTGCGAACCGCCACCTGCAGAGTTTGTCTGGGAAGGGTATCCAAAGGGCCCATCGGCCGACGCATGGAGGGCCGGTATATCGCGGAGTCTTGGTGCCGGAGGTCGTCTGTACCAAGTCCGTAAGTATCTGGACAACGTCGCCATTGGCTGCAAGGACAGCGCAGACTAATTTCTCAATAACCAACCAGTAAGTGGAGGGGGCGGCTGGGGCAAGAAGCAAGGCCTTTTGTCGCTCGACCCAGAGACCAGGTTTGCCTCGCAAGAAGACGACGACATCGATATGCTCATGCGTTCCATCGAAAACCAGGGCCACGCGGATTCTCTACATGACGTTGCCAGCCCTGGATCGTGGATCCAGTTCTTGCTCGCCTCTGGCGACTGCGGCGAGCCAAGGGCTTCAGTCTCGACGACTCCATCCATCGTCATGGGAACTGGCTCGCACACCCAAGGCGAAGAAGCTGCAGCAGGAGCATTTAACTCGTCGCCCGAGTTTGGCGGCTTGTCGAACCGTGGTATCTTCATTGAATATACATGGGGCCCGACTCAGCTATACTCTAAACTCAACATACCTCATAGCCGGGTAGTGCTCCGATAAACCGGCAGAGATGGAGCCAAACTTGCGCACTTGTGCATTCTTATCGCCGTAATGGATATCCGCTTGAGAGGTATCCTTATTTGCAAAGTAAAAAAAACGCATTGATGGCAGAGACCTGGCTGATGCCTGTTAACCGAAAAACCACAAATGCCTTGGTTCCCAAACTCCATATATCCACCCAGCTGTCATCGTTGTGCTGCTCATGGGATATCTGTAGAATAGCTATTCATTCATATCAACGTCCTCGACAATGGTGGTGCTAACAGGATCCGTCAAAGGGCCGGCCTCGGCCACCTTATGATCACCACCAAAATAGTCGTCCATCTCCGCATCGAGCTCTTCCTGAGTCTTGCGCGAGCGGCTCTCCCGACCAGGTTTCCCACCGCGGCCACCCTCGACGTCTCTGGGGGGCGCGTCTCGTCTTGCGCCTGGGCGCCGGCCCGTCTGGCCCCGACGTCGATTCGGGCTGTGGGACCGGCCGCCTTGACCTGGCACATATCGATCAATACCCTTCCGGACCGCATCCACTTGGCTGTACCGGGGCGGGGAACGGGAGCGATTTCGCGGGGCTGTGATGCGCTCCGCGAGGGAACGACCAGGTCGGGCAGCGTAATCCAACGGATCTCTTCTGGAGCTGGGGAGTTCGGTGATGCAGATAGGCTGACCTATACAATAGTAATAGCGTTTCAGCACAGCACGCACGCAGGCAAATGTCTGACTGCGATATCGTGGTTCAAATACCGTTGGCATTGGCACCGTCATATTCGCTGATGGCCGCCTTCGCGTCTCCATGGTTTTCGTAGACGACGTACGCGGTCCCCTCGGACCGGCCGGAGCGGTCATACTCGAGATCAAGCTTCACAATTGGGCCGATTCTGGTAAATAGTTCCTGCGCTCGCCTGAGTAAGTACGTGTGGGGTAGCGGAGCGCATCCATCAAGATCGGAGGCGAACCTTGAGGTCCTCGAGCGTCAGCTTCCAATGGATGTTTTCGACGCGAAGCTTCGTAGGCCGCGAGTCACTATAGCGGGGTGGGTGTCAATGCACCATAATCAGTGACCCATCCGGCGGAGTGGAGGTACCAACCTGGCGTCGGGCGAATCTCGTTCGCGGCGACCAGGCCGGCCATGGTCTGGGTTCTGGGGGTCAGCATGTGCGGACGGCGGTTCGCGGGGAGGGCTTAGTCACTGCTGTTGGCGTCGAACATATCGTGGACCCATTCACTGCGCTAACGTGGTCAGTTATGGGCATCCCCTGGAGGGGAGGGCCAAGGAAGCTCGCTCACGTGTCAATGTTGCGGCGGTCATGGCGGTAGGACTAGGTCGATGCGGTGCGCCCGTTAGCGAGGTGGATCAGAGGCGCGGCGATTATTCCCGCAAGGCGCAAGTGTGTCGCGACAAGACAGGGCGACGCGTGAGATGAGGAGGAGGGGGATGGTGATGGTGATGATGCAACCTGCCGTTGGGGATGGCGGCGGCTGGGCAATGCTCTGGCAGAATATCGACAAGGCGCAGATGTAGGGGAAGCCGACCTTTCTTACGCCATCACGGGGAAAATCACGGCGGTCGCGGTCTTGGCGGCGATTCAGGTTGTGACGCGGACGGGACGAGCCAATTCTCTGGGTGGCAGTCAGCATCTGGGACGCGTTGTGCAGAAGACGAGGAAGAGCCTGCCTACCTTTTCCGAGTCGAGGATCTCATCAAGGCTCTTGCTCAGATTGTCGTCCATCGCGAGGGGAAGTCGAGGGTCGTTGACGACAAGGCCGAGTCGCTGCTCGTGGATATCTATATATCGAGCCGTCAAGGGTTGGGAACGTTGGGAATTGGGAAACTTGGTTGGTGAACGTTGAGGATGAGTTGAGCGCTGCGGTGTAGAGCAAGAGCGTTGCCAACTATCGATCCAAGGGTCCATCAGCCGGCCCCAGCTGTTGCATCATGTACCTGTACCTGGATATACACAACGACAATGAGTGATCGTATACTAGAGAGAAACTGCATGAATGGCTGCAAAAGGCATTCTGGCGACTGATTATTCGCATCCGGAAAGCAGTTTTCCACGCCCAGCGAGTGATCTGACTGGCTTATCGTGTCGTCTGATTCAGTCATCAAGTTTGTCGTACAAGTATGCCCGTGAAATCTGCCAGAAATCTGCCAGAGCTCGGCAAATGCTTCCCAAGAGCTCTGTACGCATGCACGTCGCTGGCTTGATAGGTTTGGGTGTTGGCGAAGCATTATGTGATGTTCCTGGTATTATTCATCACATCGACATATAGACAACTAGATGACTGTCCGCTGGGTATATAAAACAACAAAAGAAACATATGAGATGAACTAAAACGAAACAAATAAAACGAAGTTCCCCAGCAATCATGCAAGATGGCTATATCCACCAACTCCCACGGCGTTATGCACTGCACTGTCGTGTCATGTAACCGCAGATCGAGTCCACGACATGATCATGTATAGCTCCGAGGATAATATGGATTGTCGCTGGGCGCACGTGACCGAGACCATATGGGCTATTGCTTTGTCAGCAAGCCGATGCAATGTCAAGTCGGAGAAGAGGCTACGAGGCCGGTTTGATATTCAAACCCAACGAGGGTTGTGTGCACACGATACATTACCCGCCGCCAACCCACCAGTTCAAAACCCCGTCCTCCGAGATAGGGCGGCCCGCCCGACCGCTCACTTCGATTCCATCCCAATGAGAGCGCTCCTGGTGCTGTTGTCTTGATCCCTCGGCGGTGCAACACGTCTATCCTTGTCTCCAACAGCTGATCCTGCTTCTTCCGCCCGATCTCCGTCTATCATTTTGTCATCTATCTTTCCTTCTTTCTTCTTTGTCTGTCTCTTTCTTTCGACGACCCCCAAACTGTCTGTTCAACCTGTACGGCTTAATCATAGAACGTCGCCCATGGCACGGCCCAAGGCACGGCCCATGGGTGCGGTCCGCCTCAAGCGGACCAAGCCATTGACGCTCATCATCGGCGCGGCCGTCGTCACCTTCGTCTTCGTCTTCCTCCTGTTGCCGTCCTCGCCATCCAACACGAGACGAAGCCCGCTCGGCACCGCATCGCACCACCTCTCGCCCCCGACGTTGCCGTATCGCAAACACGCTCCCGGCAGCGGGCCCTTGCGGCCACCACCGGTGATGCGTTATAATCTCAACAACGTCACCATAACGCCGGACCCCGTGGGCAACCAGGAATCGATCCTGATACTCACGCCCATGGCGCGCTTCTACCCGGAGTACTGGGAGAACCTGCTCAAGCTCTCGTACCCGCACGAGCTCATCACGCTGGGCTTCATCCTCCCAAAGACAAAGGAGGGCAACGCCGCCACGACGGCGCTGCAGCAGCACGTTGCGCGCACCCAGCGGTCCGGCCCGGAGAAGGAGAGGTTTAAGAGCGTCATCATCCTCAGGCAGGACTTTGAGGAGACGCTCCAGTCGCAGGCCGAAAGCGAAAGGCACAAAATGTCCAACCAAAAGGCGCGGCGCGCCCTCATGTCCAAGGCGCGCAACTCGCTCCTCTTCACGACCCTGGGACCCTCGACTTCCTGGGTGCTTTGGCTGGATTCCGACATCATCGAGACGCCGCCGACCCTGATCGAGGACCTGGCTGGCCACGACAAGGACATCATCACGCCCAACTGCTTCCAGCGCTTCTACAACGACAAGACCAAAATGATGGACGAGAGGCCCTATGACTTCAACAACTGGGTTGACAGCCAGATTGCGCAAGACCTGGCGGCCAAGATGGGCCCCGACGAGATCCTGCTGGAGGGATATCGGGAGATGGTCACGTACAGGGCCCTGATGGCGTACATGGGAAACGGAGGCGACCCGCGCATGGAGATTGCGCTGGACGGTGTTGGGGGCGCGGCATTGCTGGTCAAGGCGGACGTCCATCGCGACGGCGCCATGTTCCCCGCCTTTGCGTTCTATCACCTGATGGAGACGGAAGGGTTTGCCAAGATGGCGAGAAGGCTGGGCCGGCAGCCCGTAGGCCTGCCGAATTACCGGGTGAGAGAACAACGTCTTTCTTTCTTTTCCTACGCGATTGCGCACCAACCTAACCCAGTCACTCACTACCAGGTTTACCACTACAACGAATGATGGCATCATTCTTACCACTGCGGCTGGCATATTTTAAACCTGTTTAGACTCTTTCCAAGCATTGATACCCTACCTTTTTTTTTTTTTTTTTTTTTACCTTGCCTTTTGCACCAGTCAACCTCTCTGTGGCACGATACTTTGGACAGTGGCGTGCTCAAACACCACCGCATCTATCTCCACACATACGGCAGCCATCTTTGCTCTTTGGAAGCACGGCCAAGCCCGAAGATGTTATCGCAAACCCTTATAAATAAAAGACTACACGTCCAGTTCCCCACTAAGAGACTGAAGAAGTCATCGGGCACGTGATGGGTCATTGGGGGAGCTGCTATCGCAACAAGAAAGATGGCGATTCATAGACCTTTTTGACAAGTCGTCCCTCCATCTAGACTTGATCCACACGTTGACGAGTGATGTGTAGTATTATAATCATACGATGCGAGCAGCATATATTGCGTTTGGCAACGGATTGAATGAATACTTTTGCGTGTCTTGTTCCAGATAAGGATGGCAATGTCGGGCAATATTACAAGTGACTGGTGCAAGTTCACGACAGAGAGGCGAAATGCCAATGATCCTCATCCCTCATGGTCTTAAGCGACCCGAGATCTGACTTTCCCCAGCACATCCACGCCGACTCGCCATACCAGCCGTAGCTCGCAGCCACGCAGCCACTCGTGGATGCGCACTTGTCTATGCACGCCTTGAAGGCATTCTCGTCCGTCTGGAGCGAATAGAGATCGGTTGACGTGTAATCGACGTTGCATTCGATCTTGAACGATCTCCCCGACGAGGTGTAGGTGGTGCCGGCATCGGCGGGGCAGGAGACGGCGGTGGCCGCAGGTGCGGAGGCATGGGGACCAGCGGTAGTTTTCGCGGGGGTGGTGGGTTTGGGATTCACAATGACGGTCGAGGGGGGCTTTTCGACCGTCTTGGTGATGGGGTCCTGTGTGATGGTGCGGATCGATGTCGGGGGGGTATCGTCTCCAGAAGTTGGCGTTGCTGCAGCGAGTCAGTCACAGACAGAGAGAGGGGGGAAGAGAGATAGAAAGAGGCTTGCCTTGAGGCGTGCTGGGCGTCATGGTAGAGCCACTCGTAGCAGTAGCAGTAGCAGCAGCAGTATCAGAACTATCACCACCAGTAGCGACGACGGGATCAGAAGCGTTGGTGACCGCTTGCTGAGGCGTGCCTGTTGGACCACCACCACCCGAGTATCCAGAGCTACGGCATGCGTGTTAGAGAGAGAGAGAGAGAGAGAGAGAGCAATGCCATCCAGAACAGACGCCTGTTTGCTCAAGAGAGACATACATACCTGGAGTTGTCGTGATCGCCCAGGCCATCATCAGAGCCACCGGAGCCGCTGCGCATGGCTATCCCGACGCCAACGCCGATGGCAATGGCGGCAATAATAAGCAGCGCTACCATGTTCAGGACTAGTGCCTTTCTCGTGAGTCCCCAGAACGGGCGGCTGCCGTTGGGCCCGTCCGGGGTCTGAATCAGCGTCGCGTTGTCCTCGACATCTCTTTGCCGAGCCGAGCCAGCCAGCACCGTTATGCCCAGACCCCTGGACGTACCCTTTGTTGCGCCCTTGGTCCATGTTTCGCCGCTTCTCTCGTGGTCCGCACACGTCTCCTTCTCCGAGTCGCCCATGCCGCCGCGGTAAGCCCCTTCTGGTTCTTGGGGCATCTTGTCGCTCTCCCTTGTGTTTTTGTTCCATTCTGAATAGGCGTGGGTGCCAGGGGCGACCACCTCTGGCAGTATCTCTGGTGTAAAGACCTCGGGAAGTGTGCTGTAGTCGGAGGGCGAGATCTGGACGGGCGATGACGGGCTCGCGGTGCTCGACTTGAAGTTGGCGCTGCAGAGATCGGAGCCGGACGAGAGGGGGAAAAAGCCGGCAGGGCTGGCGGAGTTGGGGTAGAACAGAAACTTTGGCGACACTCGCGGGTTATCTTCTGGCGAGACCACGTCGGGGAGATGCAGGCTCAGTTTGGCCATGGTAGCCAAGTATATATATATAGTGCCAGCCACCCGCCCGCCCTTTGTGTCTTTGTTTTATCAGTGCATCAAAAGCTCATCGTGTCGTCGCAAAAGTCGTGGCTCGTGGCTCCATCAACACGAATTACACGTATAGTAGTATATCAAGTGCAACGAGCAGGCCCTCGCTCATATATGATGCTCTCTACATACAGGTCCCATGTCAACGGTCCACCATGGAACACACGTGCGACGCCGTGTGCGGCACAACATGGTGCGGCCGAACCATTTCGCTCAAACTTTATACACCACTTGCAAGACAGGCAAGGATCAGAGACTGGGCCGTCACATCCATGTTGCTGGCTAGTGCGCTCTGGTAGTCCTTAATCATAGGGCAAATCTCGGATGCGGATATATCACGCCTCAAGCGGGAATAGGCTCCTCGAAAACCTCCTCGCTAATCCAAGCTCGCAATGACGTTTAATCTCGATAACCGCCAATAAGACCATGTTGATCCAATCAGACGATGAAGGCGTTTTGGCGCATTCCCAGCGATCATTTTGTCCATCATCGTTAACTTCCCCATCAGCATTCAGAACCGACCAGAACCCTGCCAGTTGCATCTGGATATCAAGAAGATCTGTATAATCACTCGGAAAAGCAAAGAAACTCGATAATAACCACGGCGTAGAGATGAAAAGGAAATGTCCAAGGATAAAAGACGCTTCAGCGCCCGTTATATCTCCCCCCCTCCCTCGCAAGACACCAGTACTCTACCAGCCCCCTCGCCGCAACGTCGTCCCCGGACCTCAGCAGGGCGGCCACGTCGACGTTGAGAGGGCTCCCCGTCTCCGGGTGTGCCAGCAGCATCCGCACCGCGCGGACGCACTGCGCGATGCCGTACGCCGGGGTCCACGCCTTGGCGAGCAGGTCGAGGCATATCTCGCCCGTGCGCAGGGCCACGTTGGCGTGCACGATGGGCGTGACGAAGCTTATCGACGGCGGCTGCATCGGATACGTTGGCGGGATCGTGATGGCGAGGAGCCAGCGCCCGGCTGGGGACAAAGTCAGCCACTTCAAATGAATATCAAATGAATATCAAATGAATATCAAATGAATATCAAATGAAAAACCAGATGAAATATCAAACGAAAATATCAGATGAAAATATCAATCGAAAAGAGACCCATCGCCAGTCCTTGCAGCCTACTTACAATCGTACCCCCCCCCAATCCCCCGGCCGTTGATCACGGCCTCCCACCTGAGCAGGTCGTCATCGTCGACAGGACCCAGCCTCTCAATGCCCTCTTCCTGCTGGTCATGGTGCTGTTCCCTCCTCCACGCGTCGAGCTCCTTGACGAGCCGCCGGAGCGCGCTCAGCGACGACGACGGGGGCATGTCCCGACGGGTTCGGCCACGGACGGCGATGGGGTTTTGTCGAGACCGGTCGGCAGAGTGCACGCGTGTGCGTGTATGTGTTGAGTTGGGCTGATTACGCGTACGTGGCCGCGCTCTCGACGCTGCTATTTGTCTGCCCTCCCTACCCGTGTGTGTATGGATGGATGGATGGATGTGATTGTTTGTCTGTCGACCGAGACCCGGCAAGATACAAAACAAACAGATGAGCAAGCAAACAACAAATAAATGAACAAGCAAACAGACGTCTGGTGCGAAAGCGGCTTCGGGCTCGGCTTGGCTCGGCTTGCTGCTTGCTTGCTTGCTTCGGTTGCGTGCAAGAGATATTGAGTGCGAGGTTGACAATAGATATCTTATGACGTAAGCCTTGACAGGATAAGATATCTTCAATTCTCCTGATTCCGCCACAAATGCTATACATATTCAAACGCTCGACCTGCTCATTGCACATGTTCATTATTAATCGCAATGATTGGAAGCAATCCGTTTTCCCTGCATCTGCACTAGAATCTGCCCTTGCCCAGTTACCCTGATACGCCTTTCGCCTGTCCAAAACACGTCCACCGCCAGAGTAAATCGATCTATCCAAGTATGATGTGAATTCGTGAGTGATGACCAAAAAGTAAGCCAACCACGGACCTCCCAACCAGTTGGCCACACCCCCAAGGCGACCACCTCGATCCCGTGCTCCGCTGAAGATCAAAGTATCCGACGAGAATGCATCCACAAGGCGTCTCAATACTTCACCATCCAAAGCAAGCCAAAATAAATCTCACAGAGAGTCGAGTTGTACATTAAACGCATATACATTCGTCAACGTATGGGGCAGCGATGCTGTCGTTTTTCCTATTTGGCATTGGCATTCTTGGTTTCTTTGGGCTTCCAAAACTGCATAAGCCGGCTTAGCCGCCTCGCCCGGCTCGATTTTGGTCTCTCCTCTTCGCCGCCGTCATTCTCAAACGACACCTCGGTCGACAGCTTACTCCGTTCACCGTGGGAGCTGCTGATGAGGCGACTGAGGCTGGCAAGACTGGATCGACGCCGACCAAACGGTCCCGACAGCGAGACGGGCCGCTGAGAATCATTGGCGGCCTGGAACATTTGCAGGTTCTGGCCAAACATACTGTCCCGCGTTGCTCCGGATGTGCTCGACGTGAGCGAGGGCACGTCGTCGACCGAGATGCGGACCTCGGGGCCGGGCTCGCCGAGGAGCAATGAGTGAAAGTTGGTGTCTTCGTTGACGGACGAGGGAGCCGTTGAGATTATCTGCGCATCGTATGACATGGCCGACCTCGGTGATGGATGAGACGACGCATGGCTGTTGAAACAGGGGCTGTGTGGTGGGAGAGATGCGGGCGGCGTGTGCAGCGGTGAAACATCGGCAGCATAGACGTCTTTTCTGCGTGACGCAGCTGCGCTGTCTCCGTCGGCCTTTGGCATGAAGAGGTCGCTGGTGCGAAATGCAATGGGACCGGCCAGCTCGATGATCTCTCGTCGGAGGGATGGGGTGGAGCGCTCTTTTCTCACACGCGCAACGGGCACGTCAAGAACAGACTTTTCTGACTTGGGTGGTTTGGGCTCGGCCGCCGCCGCCACGAGCTGCTCCGCGGGCTCGCAAAGGGTAGGAGGCGTAGCGCCCCCGTCCTCCTCATCAGAGTCCACCGAAGACATGGTGTCCGGGAGCGAGGCACGCGGGGTCTCGGAGAGGTTGACTTGGGATGCAGTAGCTTCGGACGGGGAGTAGTCGTTTTCCTCCTCGTCCTCTTCAAAGACGTCGGCCATGGTGGACCGGCTGCCAAACCGATGAAGCCCACTCCTCACGCCCTCAAAGGGGGCCATTTCGGGAGCGCTCTCGGTACGTCGGTGGTAGTGCATGCCCGGCCCACTGAAGCCCTTCATGCCTTGTGCGCTGTGGAGCGGACGCTTCGTCGCCTGTGACGCGGCCTGCTGCGCCGCCTCCCACTCGGGGTTTTCTGGGAGCGGCGTGTTGAAGGGGCCGAGGGCGGCATCGAGGTCGATGACCGGGTACGACACCTCATCGTCGGGTGAGGGTGCCGACACCGGCCGGGAGATCTCGGCATCATAAGGCGACGCTCGAGGTTCCGTCACGGTGAGAACGGGCATGGGCGGGTGGACTGCCAGCTCAGGCACGACCAGAGAAGCGGCGGCACCCAGGAGCTCCGGATCCGCATGCATGCGTGCCGTGGTGGAGAGGTTCTCGGCGGATTTGTGGGCCCGAGGCTTGGCTTTACGAGTCAGGATGGCACCGGCCCACTTCTTGACCTTTTTCTTTTTCGCTTTGCCAGGCCGGCCAGCCTGGTCGAGCGTCGCAGCAGCCGCTGTCTGCACAGGCGTGACATCTGAGAGGTGGTGGTCTGACGGCGAAGCAGCCGAGGAACCGGACTTGTTGGCGATGTCGTTTGGAGCGGCCGGACTTGTAGGTCCGGATCGGGTCGGCGAGCTCGAGCTCGAGCAGCTGGAGCTGGAAAAAGGCTCAAGCCCGAAAAAGGACCATTTCTTGGGGGTCTTGGAAGGACTGGACTCGGCAGTGGAGGGCGCATTCGGAGCAGCGGTGGTGACCAAGGCCGGTATTGAATTGCGCCGTTTCCGCGGGCCGTCGGTCGGCTGTTCTGCCAGGGACTTGAGCGCCCGATCAAGCACGGCACCTGCCGTACTCGGCCTCGAGTTGAAACGTTCCAGAGTCGTGGACCTGGACAGGGCGGGGGAGGTGCCGGGCTCGGCGATTGAGTTGCTCGTCGAGACCAGAGAAGAAACGCTTCCTGAGAGGGAGTGGCCGGGACGGACGGTGGCTGTGCTCGAAGTGTCGGTCGAAACGAGCGAGACTGGCCGCGGAATGTATTCGAGCGCATCAGAGAACCCGACACGAGACTTGTTTGGCGGCTTTTCGTCGGAATCCCGACGTGGAGGGGGGGCAGGTTTCGCGTCTTCTCGGGCCGCAACAGTGGAGGCGGCATCGATTGTGACAACAGGCAACTTGGCCATGGACGTGAACGCATTCTCATCGCCAGCGACATCGGACGGGCTGGTAGGTGCGCTGGTTCCGCGCGGCAGCAGGTTGCTATCGATTGGTTGCAAGGCCAATGTGCCGCCCATGGAAGGATTGGCAGACCTGTTTCGCGTGTGCCCGCGACGCTGCGGGGGCGGCAGGTTCGCAGACAAGGAGGGATGGCCTTCTTTGCTGGGGATGAAGCTCGTGACAGTGATGGAGTCACCCATGCGAATGCTCCCACCCACAAATTCGCTTCCTCCACGCCTGTGCCTGTGCCCTCCTGGAGGCCGCGAGGGCGATGATGTCTGGGACTGGGCCGGCTTCGGTGGTGATGGCAAGTTGAGCAGGGTCGCGGTCTCGTGCTTCAGACCAGCGCCGGGGTTGAAAGAAAAGTCTGGCAGCTGAACGGCATCGGGACGGCGTTCGGTTGCGCCGGTGGGGTTGGACAGCAGGCAGGCTGAAGATTCCGTTGCCGACATGGGTCGCCTGCCCGTGGTCCGGGGGTGGTGCAAAGGAAAGACGAATGGCGGGTTTGGAGGAGGGTTGGCCTTGATCTGGGCTTCGGCCTGCAAGGTCAGGCCAAGAATGCCGTCATGGGCCGCGGCGTCGGCAGTCGCGTATGTGGGGATTTCGGGCCCGCAAGCAAAAGCCATCGTTCCTCCGGCCGCACTGCGGCTGTTCAAATCGACGAAATTGCCAGAGGGCCGAGAGTGAGCATAAAACAAAAAAGACCCCAAGGACCCAGGTGCGTGGTCAGGGTGGCGTCGTCGTAGTGTGAGGTCGTCGGCAGGCAGCAGTCGCGGACGATGGGATCGAGAGGGTGGGTATCGTTGCGTTCGTCGTTGTCGATGAACTTTCAGTCTTGAGAAGAGAGTCTGAGAAGGAGGACGATGGATGGATGGATGGACAGGTCTGCAAGGGCGGATTGAGCGGTCAGCGAGGACTTGTCGACGGCAGCAAACCTGAGCAATGATGGACAAGTATCACAAACATACACTGAGGCGTGTCGGATGTGAGTCGAAGACAACAGCCAGGTTTCAGAAAAGGACGAGGCTCTGAGAACAGGATGCAAAAAGGGCAAGCAAGAAGATAGTGGTTAACAAAGACAAAAAAGAACAAGAAGAAGATGATGATGATAAAGATGAAGAAGATGAAGAAGAAGAAGAAGAAATCCCAATAATAATAATAAAAAAGAACTCAAGAGTGGTGATGCAAAGGAGCGGACGGCCAAGACCAGCGACCGAATCGGATGTCGATTCGATGCTGGAATTGAACCAGAAAGCGAGTTTATTCGCGATGTGTGAAAACGGCGTACGGGATTGAAGAAGGGCTGAATTTGGGGTTGTTGCAAAGAAAAGAAAAGGGAGGAAGGGGAAAAAAGGTCAGGGCAGATTCGTAGACGACGTGAAGTGAGACCCTGGCCGGGAGGAAGTGAACGGCGACTTGCTGCAAGTTGTCGAGAACGGTAGTGAACGTACTGAACGTACTGAACGGTTACTGTCCCGCCCGCAGCTGACAGCCCCACATCTCGCACCTGGCCATCGAAGATGGACTTGGACACACTGTGCACAAGGTCGCATTGTTCAGGCTTCTGATTCGTTGTCTTGGCTGCCGGAGTTGGCCATCGCATCGCATGCAGCCATCGAGGGGCCCATACTAAAAGTATGTGTGTGTGTGCTGCAGGTGGTCCCTGGCGGGAGCCACGGGTTCAAGTAAGTAGATATCTGACCTGCATCGAGCTGCTCACTGACGAGGCGAATGAAATCGACGTGTCGCGACAGACGCAGCTACACGCCGTGCAGGTGCCTGACTGTACCTTGCACAGGAAGAAACGGCTTGGGTTACAACCAGACCTGACCAGACCCAGCACGGTAACGGTGCCTTGTTCTCAAGGTACGGATACAGTGGACACTAACTTATATATGTACAGTACGCACTTTGAGCAGATGCGTCCGTCGGTCAATAATCCCCAGATATAATCGTAGCAAGACTGGGAAAAAAAGATGTGAGAAAACGGACACCAGGGTATCCCGTCGATACGCCAGAATGGGCAATCAATAATTTCAATCTTGAACGATCGGCCGCCTTGGTTGGAAAAGGTGCGGTGCTCATGACCCGCCCATTATTTAAAGTGGGAAAGTGGGAGGGCTACGGAGTACTTCACTCTGACAGACGACCAGTTTGTCTTGGCGTGTGTACGAGGCGGGTCGCAGGCAGGAAGAGAATAATTAAAAGCATCTGCATCCTTTGATGGAATGGCAGAGTGGGTGAGTCACGCCTGTGCATGTGCACTTGTATTCGAGTGGTGAAGATGCTGGCTTCTACTGACTGATCATGTATACCATACCGAAACCGGAGTCATTGTCATCGCTTCGTTTAAACTGTCTCGCCTCGGCCTCACTCGACCTATATAACGTGACACACTACTCACAAAGGCGCTATACTTACCTTACCGCTCTTTGCTAATGCGAGACTTTCCAGTCGCGCGTACACTATCAGATATACTATTACCTGCAAGAAACTTGCGAAATCCCTGTTTTTTTTTAAAAAAAAAATTTATTATTTTTTCATCCCAGCTGAACCTCTGGACCGGATCAGCCTTGACATGGCCAAAGGCGGTATCGAACGGATCTCTGGCTGATACGCCGGAAGCCTGCCCGAAAGTGGTTGATATTCTGCCAAAGGAGATTGGCCCAAGGGTTGAAATCATGGCGGGTCCTTTCTCCGCTGAGAGGAAAGCTCGGGCTTGTCTTGCAGAATGCTCTCAAGGGCCGTGACGCGAACAGACAAACAAACAAACAAACAAACAAACAAACAAACAAACATTGATTGTTTTTTCTCGCCATGATACAGCAATCTCCCCCAGACGAGATTTCTGCAACGTGTACGCAGCAAGAGAACCTCGTGAAATGTGAGGGGCGGATTGCAGGACATGGCGTTATGGGTCACATCCAACCGAGATCGACGCATTTTCTCGGTCGGATAAATAAGCAGAAATCCGTATGCAAGGCTAACACGTAACACTGCCGCAATATGAGAAGGAAGGGCATCTGTTTGCAGACACATAATTAGATAGTCTGGTCTGGATAACTACTCGCCATCAAAGTCGTGATACACTGCCGTCTGAACCCTCTCTGCTCAAACCAGGCACAATCCCCCGTTTCGAGCTGAACTCGTCGCACATGAAGAGGCCTGGCCCAATTCTCTGGCGAACTTCGATCTGATCTCCCGACATCTCAGATCCAGGGACCCACAACTCAGCTACTCACAGGGGCCCGCTCGCTCCTGGCGGCAAACATGGTCACGGGGGGGTTCACAGTTTTATCACGACCGGTCGTACCCGTTTTCCGGCATCCGAACTATATCTTGTTGCACTCATAGGAACGACGGTTTGGACAGGCGGGCATGGATGGATCGCTTTATTAGCAGTTAAACAGAGTTCTTTCTCTGCTACGCGTAATAGGTAATACATATATAGGGCGATTTGAGTCATGTTCCTTCCGCACTACATAACTGAGACACTGCAGGGATCCCTTATCGATAAACGACACAGCCAAATTTTGCAGCCTCGGCATCATTCATCATTCCACAAGGCTAATAAAATCTTCACAACCACCAACTCAATCAATCGCCGCCAGATACCAGCATGACAGAACCCGAGACGCCGTCGGCCGCGCAGCCGCAGGGCATGCGGGTAAATGGTACGTCTACCGTGAATCGTATCTGCACACTTGGGCGGCGACGAATCTCCATCTCTCGGTCTTAACCTCGTGGCTTCGAAATAGGCAAGCAGTGGCATGCCCCGAAGAAAGCGTTTCGCCCTGGTTCTGGCACGACTTCGTGGGATAAGAGAGCCAAAGCGCGGACACAACTTGCGTTTGTCAAGGCAAAAGAGAAGGATATGAAGGACGAGAAGGAAACACAGCGCCAGGTGAGCTCGTTCCGTCATTCATTCCCCTTTTCGGCATGGTGGGAAAAAATATACAAAATCTAACAGCTTGGCCGCAGGCAAGAATTCAAGCGATAAAGGACAAGCGCTCAAAGAAGGAGGAGAAGGAGAGGTACGACAAGTTAGCCGAGAAGATGCACCGCAAGCGAGTCGAGCGGCTGAAGAAGAAGGAGAAACGCAACAAGCTGCTCCACTCTTGAAAAACAAGAAAAACCTTCCCGTTTTCCACCGGCCGACCGACCGTCGTTGAAACATTCTGGCTGATGTGAGCATATGAGATTGGAACAGAGCGGTGTCCATGTCTCTGGCATGGCGTTGGGGCGCAGTTCAGGGGGCAGATGTTTCGGACGGGTGGTGGTGGGATGGCGAAAACATAACTTGCAATAATATTTTTCCCACCGATTCCTGATTATGCACGGTGTCTTGCTTATTACTTTACGCTTGACCTTGATATTAACGGAAATCATAACATTATCAACTAACAGATATATTCAGGAGGTCGAAATTTCATAAAGAATAGGTGAATAGCTGGTTAGCATAACTCTGAATATTGCTAGCTGGTGCCGCCTGCTGGCATGTGACTGGCAAGTACCTCATCGCTTCCCGGGTGGACATTTTGGAGGGTTGCTCCCAAAGACTTCTGCTATCAATACCACCAACCCCTCCCCCCATCCACGCCGATAGGAGAATTGTTATTCGACCTCGCCATGGCCAATAGCAGCCTCGAGACGCCCAAGGTACCTGGGCCTTCCAGGCCTGGCTCTCGACACCGCCTGACACGCTCAATCACCGAGTCGGCCTCCCTTCCTGGGAAGCTCCTTTTCGGCCAGCAGACTCACCGGCGCGACCGGACCGGCGAGCGCATTCCCTCAGCAAGCGCTTCTGTCAGAGTCTCGTTGGATCTATCGCGGTCGGAGGGCGTTTCGCCAGCCTGGACGCCCAACCGGACCCCGAGTCACAGCAGAAGGACGAGTTTGCACATCAACGGCGCCGACGACAGCAAGAGTATGTCGGGACCGTTGCAGGGCCCAGGACAAGGACCAGGTCAAAGCCAAAACAAGAGTCAAGCTGGGCAAGGAGCAGCGACGGCAGGCAAACCGGAAAGGGAAAGCCGGGCTGACGGGGACAAGGTGGCATCCCGCACAAGGCAAGTTCTTCACGCCGGCTCTCCGACTTGGCCCATCTGTTTGTTATTTGTGTTTGTTTGTTTGTTTGTCCCTCCAACTGACGACGACGTCGTGAAGCGGGCTCTACAAGTCTTTTATGGATCTCAACGCGCTCTCGGTAAAGTTCAACCACAGGCTCGACAGAGCATGCGAATCCATAGACGAGCGGACCGTGGCCCTGAAATCCCTGATATCCGAGCTTAGGGATCTGGCGCAGCGGTCGCGCAACGCAAACGCCATCTTCAGCCAGAGCGCCGCAAGCCTGGAAAACGATGTGCACGGGCAGCTCGCCAATCTCGGCACGTTTGAGCCGCAGCAACGGCGCGTTGAGGCTCTCCAGGCTCGCATCCGCGACGGGCGGACGCGCGTCAGCGAGTTGGGCGGACGCGTCGACGCCGTGCGCACAAAGGTCGAGGGGTGGGAGCGCAGGGACATGGAATGGCAGGAGCGGACACGGTGGCGGCTCAAGATGATCTGGATCATCACCCTGGTCGCCTTCTTTGCCGTGGTTGGCTTGATCGTGGGGGCTCAGTACTATGGTCCGCCGTCGTTGGACGTCGCAAACGGCAGTGATGGTCTGCATTTCCGAGAGCACGAGCATGTGGGGGCGGCCATGGAGGAGAAACCGGACGAGCTATAGGCCTGGCGGATGGGTTGCATCGGATGCAGTTTGGGTCTTTTCGGCATTTTACCCTGCAATATGCAAGCATCGCAACTTGCAAGCCACTTTTGTCAAGAGATACTATATATAACATTAAAGACGGACCCGACAACAGGGAACCCTTGTTCCGGAGCCTGTGATTTGACTTTTGGTGCTGTGATGGGCCTGGGGATCTGGAGCTATCTCTTGGATATATAATAAATGGAGCAACTATTAATGTTCGTCCCGATATCGTCATAGCACCTCTGATACCTGCCTAGCAGTGGAACCTCGCTAATAGCATCTCGTTTATAGGGATGTTCAGCTCGTCTGATCCGGATGATATTGGCCAACATGTCAGCGGGTCAATACTCCGTAGACACAGGTCAGGCCTGTTTCGTGGTTGATGACGCAATCAATGACCTTTTTTTCTTTTTCTATTTGTATGGCGTCTGAAAGAGATGGATGTGGTGACGACGCCGACGTAGCATCCAGCTCACCTTTCTCACCTTTTCTCACCTCGCACCTTGTGAGGCAATTTAATAAGAGTCAGAGCTGCTGTTTGACCACCGATACTTGCCACTTGATGACTCGTTCGTTCTGTTCGAAACTAATAAGCCGTCGCAAGGCATAGACAAAGCTATCCTTATTTTGGCATCACCGGCAACTTTACATCCGGACGGGCCTTTATTGGAGAGATGTCCCAGTCATTTCTGTCATCTTTGAGCTGAGTGCGCCCTTTCTGCAAGACATTATTAGTCTACATATCTCTTTCAGCCCCCGCTAAAAGCGCAGGGCAATAAATATACGTCAGTGATCATCTTGTGCCTTCCAAAGTCCGCAATCCCCATTTCGTCTTGAGAGGAAAAAAAAGGTCGTTCCTCTTTGTTCCGTCTCCTGAAGGCCCTCCTCCCCCGGCAATAATTGCGACCTGTGGGCTTCCCAATTCCATCGTCGTCCGCGCGGTTTCCCTGATCGCTCGCGTTATCGCCGATATAATGGGTTCTGTTCCCCCGCCCTCACCTCGGAGCGCCCCGCTGCAGTACCACGAACATGAACACGAATACCAGGAGCAAAAGCAGGGACAACACAAGCAGGAACAGGAGCAGGAACAGGAACAGGAACAGCACCCCACAGCGCCAGTCCGGACCGACAGCACCGAGTCTGGTCCAGCACCAGGCCATTCCCTGACCGGGAAGCAGGAGCACTGTTCGTACCCGGGCCTCTGCTTTCTGATGCGAATGTGGCGAGGGGACGAGGAACCCTGGATCGGACTGGCTGGCTGACCAGCCCTCTGGGCATTGCAGATCTCAAACGCGAGCTCGTCTCGGAGCAGGTGAAATGGGAAATCAGCGAACTCAACTCGCCGACGGCATTGCGGCGCTTCGGCGCGCCCTTCAAGTCCGATTACGGCGAAATATCGCCCCTCGAGTCGGAGCTGCCCATCCTCAGATATATCTTTGTACACCACGTGCGCGACTTTCCCTTCCTCGACAAGGCCAGGGAGAAGGAGTTTTGGCAGGACAAGCTGCAAGTCGTACGTGGGCCCTGCCATGCGTGTCATATTATTGTTCCTCCATCCTGACGACGATTTGTGATTTACCGCAGTTCCTCGAATCATTTGCGAGCAAGAACATTTCTTCATCCGAGGACCGGCTGGAAGAGACCAAGCGGCGTAAATTGGCCCTCAAGTGCCAGAAGCTCGTCGAGCTCATGGTCGTGTCCGGGGTCAAGACGTCGTCTGGGTTCGAGGAGCGCGTGCGATTTTCCGAGATTGAGCTCGTTGACAGCAATGCCATCGAAACAGGAGTCATGCACACAGTGCCCGAGGGCAACTCGATCAACGGCTGGGATGTCAACGTGGCCGCCGTCAGGATACTCTCCGTGAGGAGGAATATCCGGCAGCACAAGCATGCGGTCAGTCAGTCATGGATGGTTTTGGCAGGTTCGCAGCGGATGGCTAACGAAGGGGGACAGGAGTTCATCTTGCGGGTCAAGCGCAAGGGAGGCGAGGAGTACTACGTCAGCCGACGGTACGCCGACTTTGCCAAATTGCGCAAAGAGATACACCTCGAGCTGCCCGGAAAAGTGCTGCCGTCGCTGCCTAAGAAGAACAAGTCGGACACGGCCGCGCCGAGCTTGTTCGGATCTTCGGCTGCCGATGACGACGACGCATCCTCGATATCGTCCTCCTCCACACAACACACTGCACTGTCCCAGAATGGCGACGCGTCGTTGAGCCCACGTTCGGACCATCGAAGATCCAGCTCGGCCTCAACCGCCCTGTCGCCCTCGCTGTCCAGCAAACCATCGCCTCGGATGCCTCTGTCTCCCCAGTTCGGGACTTTTCGGGACGCAACGAGGCTGAGCCCAGCCATGGCGCAGGGCCGGTTCGACAAGGGGAAGCCCGTGGTGCTGGGCAGAGAAGTCCAGCGCATATCGCTGCGGGCTTTCGTGCGGACGCTTTTGCACAATCCCCAGATCGCGCAGACCAAGGCCATTTACGAGTTCCTGTCAAGAGACCCCATGGTCCCAAACGATGCTGACCGGGAGGATATGGCCAAGCGGCGGTTGGTCGACCAGAGAAGGGTCGAGGAGCAAAAAGAGTTTTACGAGGTGGCGCGGAAGCGTGCTGCCGAGCTCGATGTTTACATGGAAAAGTACGTGAACCTGCCGTCCCTCGGCTATTGCGCCCTTTCCCCCCTGCTGACCGGACAACACAAGGTTCCGCCGCGACATTGTCGAGAAGAACGGACTCACCAAGCTCTTCAACGAGATCAGGGAGAAGAACACTATTCAGGAACTCAGCATCCAGTACCGCAAATTCGCCGAGTGGCTTCGGATAGAGGTCGCCGCCACCATATACCATCTGTTCCTTGCCGAGGACAACTCCCCGGAGCTGTTTGCGCAGGCAAAGAGAGTTCACTCTCTCATCCCGTACACCGTTATCAAGAACGTCATCCGCATCGCCAACCCCGCTGCCGTCATGTCTGGCATCCTCGACGTGTTCCTGGCCCAGCCGTTTGGCGCACGATCGCTGATGCAGCGCATCTTCTCTCTGACCCTTAACGACGGCATCCGGACGCTGGACAAATCCATCGGCGCATTGAGAGACAAGATCGGAGACCCCGTGTTCTCCAGCAAGCTGCAGCAGTATACCGAGGCCGAGCACAACGTCAAGCTCGCGGTCCGGGAGGAGGCCAAGGCCGACGACTTGGACCTTGTCGTGGCCATCCTCAAGTCAGACTTGATCTCGCCGTCACTCGACGGCCCCCAGTTTGAGCAGGTGTTCAACGCCTACGTGGCCTTCAACAACGCGGTGGAGAATGTCGACGCCGAGCTCAAAGAAGGAGCGCAGCTGTTCTCCTACATGAAGCAGCTGCTCAAGCTCTGCACTCGCCAACGCGACAAGCTCATGATGCTCAACCTCATCGAGGAGCCGGTCACGCTGCAGCTGTTCAGAGACCTCTTCACCATCTTTTACGAGCCCCTGGTGCGGGTGTACAAATCGGCAAATGTTTACAGCAGCGTCACCGACTTCTCCGCATTCATCGAGGACATGGTCCAGGTGGTGGAGAAGTGCCGCGACGATGATTTCTCGGCGGACCCCAACCAGACAGTCCAGGCATTCATAGACCTCTGCGCGCGCCACGAGCACAACTTTTACAAGTTTGTGCACGAGGTGCACACGCACGACAACGGCCTGTTTACGCAGCTCATGGGCTGGATCGAGGGCATTCTCGGCTTCCTGCGCAACGGCCCGGCCAACGGCACGCTGGATGTCAACGCTCTGTTCGAGGGCGGCGTCGGCACCGGCGTCATCGACAAGGACAAGGCAATTGCCGAGATCAACCAGCTCATCCTGTGGCAGGAGGCGCGCAAGAGGTGGCACCACAACAAGACGCGGCAAAAGATGGCAGCCGAGGGCCACGCCGGCGACGCGATGCTGGGAATGCCGAGCGTGTCGGCCTTTGCATCGGAGGACTTTGGGCTCGACTACAACGACATTGAGGACATGGGACTCGCAGGCGGCGACTCGGACGATTCCGAAGAGCGGGACCTGGTCCAAGAAGACGATCTCGATCCCGTCGAGGCGGAGCGCCGCCATCGGGCCAAGAAGCAAGATCGGCTGAGGCGGTCGGCAGGCGAACCTGAAAAGCCGTCGGTGCACGAGGTTCACAAGCTCAGGACAAACTTTCTGGCTATGCTGAGGGAGGTCCTGGCGCAATAGGGGGACAAAAAAAACAGGTCAGGTTATACGAAGCACAGGCAAGCACCGTGGAGCAAGGATGGGCATGGGCTGTGCAAGTATGGGCTGTGCAAAGCGACTGGGGTTTCTCAGGCTTCCAGTCATGACCAATGCGTTGGAAGGTTTCCGGATATCTGGGTTACTTAGATTGTGGGGGCCAAATATCCTGTATAATGACACGTAAGCTTGAGCGTTCGCCCATTCTTGGTATCAAAGAGCGGGGTTTTACGGGAATATCTCATCCTCTTGGATGGGTTGAAGAAGCGGAGGAAGGAATCTTATCACGGTTACGGAGATAACATCGGCTTTTGCATTAATAATGGGTTTACTGTTGATACCAAGAAAGAAAGGTCTTGTACGATGCCGGATTTCTCCATACGTCTGACGCGGCTGAGGTGGCGGGCACCTGGGCTCCAGGATTAGGCCGTGATAGCTTCGCGCAAAAGGTCAGCCTCAAATCTGTGTTGGGAGGGCACATCAAGACCACGTAACCCGTGCCGCCCTGCGCCCGCGAGTTGCTACTATCTTGCCACTAGCTGATGCTACCATTTACTAAATCAGTTCTGGGTTGCAGTACAAACACGCAGCCTTCGCGTTGCAATCATGTCTCCACGTCCGATACGAACAGATGGATTCGCAGCACTTCACCTTGGGAGTGGATCCGATCCTTAGGGCAAGATCCAGCCCCGCGGCCGGTCCACCCAGCCCAGAACGCAGGCGACGATCACGCAGAAGTATCCAGGGAAGGATCTGGGCCAGATAGATAGATATCCAAAGCGGTCTCGATACGGGTCAGAGTCACGTGATGTGTTTTAAGAATGCGAAAAGGGGTCAAGTGGTCTTGCGTATGAGAGTCTATAGCATAAAGGAATGTCTAGTTCTATTATAAACAAAAGATTATGTCCGTGTCTATGTGGCCGCCTGCTATTAACTGCCCGTCTATTGTGTTGCTTCATTTGTATAACCCTTCTACTTTTCAATCTATGCTTTAAACAATGATGGTTTGGGGGCGCGTTCCGAGTATCAATGACCATGCTTGGACTCGTGGCTCGGCCGTCACCATGCCTTACTTAGGCTTAGGCTTCGGGGGCGGTTTTGGCACTCCGGTAGTATCATGGGCACCTCTGCCCGGATTTCCTTTTGGTCGTCCATTTGATTTGTTGCTAGACCGAGTAGTCTCTCCATCCTTACTACCAGATATGCTAGATAGGGAGTTACACCATGGTTAGAAACTTGGATGAGGTGCTGCTGCGTGCTTGGAGTCCAGCGGGTGGGTACTTACGGCATAGTGACCGAGGAAGTTGTCGACAGTGAAGAAGTGTAGGCTGCTGGTTAGGAATGTAGAGTAAGAGGCAGAAGAGGGATTGGGTGGTTTTGATGATGATGATGATGATGATGATGATGAGAGATTGAGAAGTTTGGAGGGATGGTCGATGCCCTTTATACCCAAATTATCTTCATGAAGGAGACTTTTCTACAAGCACGGCGACTTTACGGCATGCACTCTTGCTCCGTTTCGAACCAATACTGACCGGTAACCCTTTTTTTTTTTTTTTGTGCATGTGCATATGTCGTTGGTTTCTTAGGCACGCAAACGAGGCTGCAAGTGGTTTGATCGCGGAGCGGGATCGAAGACCGGAGAAAGCAAGGGTCGCTGGTCTCCTGACCCGGCCCACATCACCGGTCTCGTCGGCCCACCATAAGAACAGGACTCTACCGCCCTGATGCATTGGGTTACTGGGACCTCCGCCACGCTCGTTCCATCAAAGTGGCGGTATTGCTTACGAATCCACGCGTGACGTTCTTATCGTGCACTCCTCCTTCATGGCTCTGAGATCGTGACCGCCGAGGATTCCGACCCGATGGATACTCTGGTGAAGAAAGGGGCAAAAAGCCACGCATGGTGGTTGCAACGGGCCACGGTGGGACCTGTGGCAAGTCGGCACGCCGGTGTTCGCAAGGCCGACCACACACACACACAAGACCAAGTTATGACAGCTTCAAGTCCAGATTGGAGGCCCGGAAAGTCCTGGTGATTTGTGGCAGCGCTTGACCAACCGACACCTTTTTTCCGAGGATGCCCGATCCACCTATCGGCTGTCGAGGCTATTCGGGGCTTCGGTAATATCGCCGACCTATTCGGGGCTTCGGTAATACCGCTGACCAAGATTCAATGCTGACGTTGGACGTGGGTGTTTGCAGAAAGAAGAACGATGACGAACCGGATCTGACAGACTTTCGCCTGCTTTGTCATTTGGGGGCCAAGAGATAGATGAATGAATGGATGGATGGATGGATGACTGGATTAATAATGGAGCCTCTGGCCTTGTGGCCGGCCATCGCACACTGCGTAATCTGGAATGGACGGCTGCGGCTGTTGGCTACGATTTGCTATGTGGAACAGTGGTTCTTTTGATCAACGATCTCCACTGCACTATCGAGATCTGCTGTGTCGGTTTCTTATCCAGCGCCGTGGGTGTTTGTCTGCAACATATCATCCATCCATTCGCCTTGGCTTGGATTTCCGCTTCTCGTTCTACTTGCTCGGCAAGTCAGATATATCGCCTTGAACCGGCGGATTGGATCAACGAACCATGCATGTTTGGATCGTGAGATGCTGATCTGACTGCGATGAAACTCCGAAAAAAACCTTGCACGGTCCCTTGTAAGGTCTGGGTCTGCGCATCGCCTCCCTCGTTCAGGTGGCTAATCACGGCCTCGAGAACCCTGGTGGGGTTGGTCCCCAAAGGGCCGGCCAGTCAGATCGGCTTCTTATCCGACGATGGAGCTTGGTGAGACTGTCAGAGGGTCGTTTTATGCTTCATCTCGCCACGAACCCGGAGAGTCGGTGTGGCCATGTTCCCGGAAAGCGTGGTCTTGGAGTCATTTGTAGAATCTCGGAGCACTCCTGACTTTTTGGTTACTTTGATTGATTCTACAGGGAAGCTTTTGATATAATTCTGCAGGGATGGCTTAACTATAGCAAATCCTAAATCAACATTGGTGAGTCTATATCGTCCTTATTTTATGGTTCATTACTGCTATGGGCAGTACTCCTCTTGGCCCTGGGAGCAGCCCCGAAGGTGCCTTGCTATGCCTGTAATTGTATTGTAAAAGCAAAAATCCAATCTGACGTGATGGGACGGCCAGTGCCTCAACCTGACCGCGGTCGACAAACACGGTCACGTGCCATAATATAGAAGTCACGTGATCTCAACCACCTATCACTATCAAATGCTCAACAACCGACTTCGCGGTTTACTCAACGTGGAAACTCCTTTCTGTTGGCTAAGAAATCCGCCGGCCCTTGACTCAACACCTCCCACGGGTTGCCCATCTCGGCAACGGTTTTGTGGTCATGACCATGATGGTGCGCAGCGGTGGGCGGTGTGGTCACGAAACACTGCGCGGCTCTTGGGCCTGGGCATCGCGCAGCACGTCAGCCGGCGGTGGGCGAGGTGTCGCGGCGGAGAATGGCCCGCGCGAGCGCAAGGAGCTGACGGTCGCCGTGGGAGAAGTTGCGGCCCTCGGACTAACCCTCGTGTCGAGGCACAGAATCCGGCTGGGCTCGTCGTCCTTGCTGTCCGGATCGTCATCATCATCATCATCATCAACGAGAACCACGGTGGTTGTCGGGTCGATTGAACCGCAGCGTGGGGTCCTGGGGGTCACGGCGATAGCCTGGCGCAGCGTGTGAACCTGTCCCGCATCGAGACCGGCGATCCGGACCGGGCTCGAGGTTTAGGGACGACACCATCCATAAATGGATGCTGTTTGAGTTGACGACGGCAAACAGCGTGCGGAAGCCGTCGACCCGGCCAGCGACGCCTTCTTGCAGCTTGGACACGAACGGCGACTCGCTGGTATAGGCAGAGGATCACGTAGATGGCAAGAAAAGCACCAGGGATGCCGCGACGTAGGCGCCCATGAAACTCACCGTGGAAGCGATGGCCGCGAGACCCAGGATCAAAAGAAGGAAAACACCAAACAAGGGGAAAGAAAATACAGACGGACTGTCAAAGAAGGACAAGGACAAACGTGAGCAGCGTGACGTGCCATATGGTGTCTCCCAGAGTGCTGTCGAGGACCCCCGAAGCCTGCCGATGGTGATGACGGCGTACTACCCAGGCCCGCGAGCTCCAAGGCAGCGACGCGAGGAACGACGTGCTGGGCCTTGCGATACGGCAAGGATCGTGACGAGAACCGCCACCCAGGGCCAGGGGCAGCCCATGCGCGCTCATGTCATGTACAGCTTGGCGGGACCGCGTTTCTTGCGCGCTCCTCGTCTTCCACGAGCTTCTGGGGCGTGACGGCGGTTGCCTTGGTGGTGGCCGCCTTGCCAATGTCATCGTCGTCGGGCCTGGTACGTGTCGACGCCACGCACGCAACCCTCGCCCATCGAGATGACGCGATCGATCACATTCTCAAAGAGGTGCTGCTGTGCGCGAGTCGACCCCCTCGAGAGGCTACATGCGCTCGCCAAGTTCCGTCATATCACCATCTGGAGGCGGCTGACGTCGGTATCGAGGGCGCACGCCATGATCACGTAGTAAAGGGACTGCAGCGCAAGCACGTCTGAGGTCTCCGACATGAGGTTGCAGCCAACTGCCTCGCACGAAGCGGGACGCAATAGCCCCTGTCAGACACCATCCAGCAGGCGGGTCTCTTGAGGCGACGTGATGGAATCGTCTGAGGAAATCGGGCTCCCATGCAAAGATTCTGACGAAGCGAGCACCTTGTGGGTATCGATGATCAGGGAGAGATGGCTGATTGTTCACGATCGTGCCAACCCAAGCGCAGAGCATGGCCGAAAAACATGCACACCGGGCCAGCCAAATACCGTACGTCGCGTCGGTGTACTGCTTTCCACCAGATTGGCTGCCATGGCGATTGAAAATCTCTGCAAGTACCTCGGCTGTGGGGGATGATGGGGCAGATTTTTCAGTGTTGGTGAGGGGATCTGAGGAGCACCACACCGGTTTTGTTTTTTGAACAAACAGGCCGGGTAACTCCGCGATACGCTGTTGGAAAATACAATGAACATCCCTAGATTTGGCCTTTTATCCTGATTCGATATCGGCGCTGGCATTTCGCTTTGAGACTTGGAAAATCCTTTCTTGTTAGCGGACAACTCGCACGTGACCTCATGATTATACGTTCTTATTGCATTCGTACGTGCAATCCATCCCAGTACCACAAAGTGCTGATCCAAGTAAGGCTTGCGGCTGAAGCTGACGGCTGAAGCTGACGATAACAATTGACGATCAAAGCTGGCGATTGAAGCTGACGACCAAGCCGCAGCCAACCTGTCTTGGTATGGATAAATCGAATCAGATATGACACGTAGAATAAGGACACTGGGCTGGATGAAGACCACGATGGGCCACAAACGGCTTGCTGTATTTAAAGACAGGTATCGTCTTATATGTACGTGTGGTTCAGAGTTGTCCGGTGTATTTATATTAAATATTTGTATAAGCAGATTCTGCACCACCCGACCTATGCCACGATAAAGAACACAGCAAGACGCGATGCCCTCTGTCCTTGAAGCTCAGCAACCAGTTGTCCGGTATATATTTCTTGTATACGAGCCGACTTGTACCAAAGGCCCTGAACCTAACTTAACCTCATAAGCTGAGCCATTACCCTAAAAGCTCCTGGCTTTGCCAACACGGCGAAATTCCCTCGGCGAATGTGCCTCGAGCACAATCGTCCGTTGCTCACCTCTGTTCTGCCTTGTCTGCAGTGCTGTGGAGTGACTTGCCTACCTATTCGGATACTTGCCACTTTCTTACTTGCTATATTTGCCAAATATATCACTTCTGCCAAGGTACGTGACCCCATCTGCTAACACGCCATATGATAGCACTATAATGGCTTATCCGAAAAACAAGGTTGCTGCCGATGAGAAAAAGGATGCTGCCTATGAGAAAAAGCACGCTGCCCATAATGTAAAAACCGATTCCGCCCATATAATAATAATAAAAAACACTGCCCATGAGAAAAAGACGTGCCGACGACAATTATGATGCCAGAAAGATCAAGGAAAAGATCCAAAAGATAATCGACACCATAACCCCAGCCGCATCCGTCTGTTTATGCCGCACATGCGAGAAGCTTCTCAGCGATCCGCCCAATCGCCTAATTGCGATGGCCAAACAACTGCGATTTGCACAGGTTGCTGCTACTTGACCATTTGCAGTACATTCCGTGCCGCCGAGAAGAAATATGCGTGAGAAGCGCAAGGAAAAGTTACCTGGAAGGGTGTTGTCACAAGAACGAAGGCCTTTGGGTAGTCTTGTCTTTCCTTTACGCTCTCCAAGACTGGCACGGTACATAGACAATACACTATCATTCAGCCTGACTCCTAGCTTGTTTGACCCAACAGTGCTTGGAGTGGACGAGGGTCGCTTCCACACCCTGGAGCAGCGTGCGCGTGCACCGCTGCGATTCCTACAAAAAGACAGGCCCATGGCCGCGTATACCATACTTTTGGATACGGGCATGGGCACTCCTCCCGCAGAAACAACCAGTATACGGTGGGCGGTGCGATGGAGACCGTTCCCGTGATATGCGATTATATGCAAATGATGCTGTAGAAGCTGAGGATACACACCTTCCAGGGGTAAATCACCCCTTTGTAAATCACCCATGCCCACAACACTCAACCAGGCGAGAGCGCCAGGCTTGCTGTCTTGCTGGCTGCCTCTGGGCCTGGACTTTTCTTTTTTCTAGTCTCCAATGCCCATTCAACGACTTGATTGTAATGAAGGTGAGATCTGATGTGTTGGCCACGTAACAAACGGAATGATAAGAAAAGAAGAAAACCTACTGGGCTACGAGAGCTGCAGACACAATCGCCGAGAGGCCTCAAATGCAGTCGCTGCAACGAGACTGCCCGGCACTACTCTAGACGTATGGAAGGCGAACACCTCTTGGCACCTACTCTATAAATAGCTCGTTGAGTTGCACCGTTGTCGCTATGAAGGGTAGCAGTGAAGATAATCGGCAGGACCGAGGACCTACGTCTGACCGCCATCCAAGTCCAATGAGCCATTTCTCAAATACCGACGAAATGCTGCAATACCTGGCGCTGCAAGGGAGTCTCAGCATTCTCCATTCCTCGATCCAACCCAATCTCGCTTATTATTTTTTTTACTTATTTCTCTCAGCAAAGATATCCTTCCCCATTGAACCAAGGCACGCTCCGTCCTTCACCGATATCACAACTCTTATTTCTCGCCTTCTGGCAAGCCCTATGCAATGCAGATGCAAATGCTCGCAGAGTGGCTCATTCAGCCACGGCCGGTAGGTCCACTGGCGTGTTTGTGCGCAGGTCAAACGCGGACGAAATCTTGCTTTTGCTGCCCAAGGTGGACCCAGCTGAACCGACATACATACATAAAAAAAAGAAGAAAAAAGGGGGGGGGAAGAACGGCTCAACGATCCCATGTCGGTATTGGCTGTGCCCTCCCCTTTATCTCTACATAGATATCTTGTACCTGCGGTACCTACGGAGGCGATAATCCACGTCTGAAGGATGGCTATCTCGGTGCGGTGACTGGCGAGCACGACTTGGGCAAGCCATTTTGGCGGCCGCTGCCCTTGCTTGGCCGCTTGCATGAAGCCCTCCGTTTATTATTATTGTCCGCTTCTCTCACTCCACCATGTGGTGCTGGTTGGTGGCTGGTCGTTGACGGCAGACACACGGCAGCTTGAGACTTGTAATTCGGAGGTGTCATATTCATCAATGTGCTTGTTTATTGCATCTTGCTCAGGATTGTTTCTTGTTTGTACAGAAATGTCTACATATGTATCTATATATATATTTATATGCCCCATGCTTTCCCTTGTTGTATGCGCGTCCCACCTTGACGATCAAACATCCCCTCGAGCCCACCATGGACAGTTGCCCCTTTGCGCCCTGCATCGCCACCATGTCCCTTGGCAGTCCGCGGCACTGCCTCGCCAAGAAGCTCCGTCTCGCCTCCCGCGCCGGCTTCCAGGGCATCGAGCTCTACTGGGACGACCTCGTCGCGTATGCCTCTGATAACTTTGGGCCACCCTCGGCGTTGTCCCCGACCGTTCCCCCGACCGTGCCCCCCGCCTTGTCCTCTCCGTGTTGTGCTCGTCCCATCGAGGCCGCAGCCAGGCACATATCGTCGCTCTGCGCCAGCCTCGGCCTGACCGTCGTGTGCCTGCAGCCGTTCCGCAACTACGACGGCATCATCGACGCCGACGAGCACGCGGCTCGCCTGCATGAGTTCCGCTTCTGGATGGGCATCGCCACCATCCTGCACACAGACACCATCGGGGTCCCAGCAACCATCGATCCGCGCGGGCGTGATATCAACAACCGCGCCGCCGTCGTAGCAGACATGCGAGAGCTGGCCGAGCTCGCCGCCACGCGGGGCATGCGCATCGCCTACGAGAACTTGTGCTTCTCGGCGGCCGTCTCGACATGGCAGGACGCCTGGGACGTCGTGCGGGCCGTCGACCTGCCCAACCTGGGGTTCCTTCCCGACACCTTCAACATCTGCGGATCCGCGTTCGCCGACCCCGGGCACGACTCCGGCATCATTCCTGGGATAGAGCCCGAGTTTCGCAAGAGCATGGCACGGCTGCGTGCCGACGTCGACGCGACCAAGGTGTTTCTCATCCAGGTTGCCGACGGCGAGCGGCTCGCCGAGCCGATAGGACCGGAGCACGCGTGGATGGCCGCGCCGGGCGTGTTGAACCCGCGCATGGCGTGGTCGCGCAACGCGAGGCTGTTCCCCCTGGAGGATGGGAGTTATCTGCCCATTCTGGATGTGCTTCGCGCCCTGGTGGGCGAGACCTGCCGGTTCCAGGGGGCCGCGGCGGCGCCGAGGTGGATCAGCATTGAGGTTTTTTCGAGATCGACGGCCGAGCCGGGAGAAGAGGTGGTGGAGAAGCACGTCCATCGGGCGTGGGGGAGCTGGCTCAAGATCAGGCGAGAGATGGGCTGGCAAGGGCGAGTGCCGAGGTCCGTCTCGATGCCGGCCTTGGCGAAGCATGCGGTTGTGTTTTCGCAACCGTCGCCGGCCAAGGTCGTTGCGTAGGTGGCATATGAGGAGCTGGACGCCCTTCGACCGTGTATATTGTCCAAGCCGGCCTTTCTCTGCCTGCTCACAGCCCAACATTGTATACTAGAAGCCATCCACCCGTCTCTATTCACGCTGGTTACGTTGCCATGACAAATCTCGATCCGCCGTGCTCTTGACCAAACGCCCGCTCGTCCCAGCTTCGCTTTTTTCACTCCACTTCTCTCCACCTCGACCAGGAAGCCCCATTTGCGCTCGACAGGTTGCCCTTGAGCGCCAGATTCTCTGCCTTTAATGCCCGGTTTTCCCGTTGCAGGTCCGCTACCTCGTTTGCCAAGGTTTGCAGCCGCGCCTTGGTGAGCTTCAGCGAAGTACGCGTGCTGTCTCTGCCGACCAGCACTTTGCGATACTCGACGTCGCGCTCGTGCAAAGCGCGCCTGAGGGCGTCGTGGTCAATGGGGTGCTGCTGGGTCAGACACGCCATGACTTCATCCACGAGGGTCCGGTACCTGGAATCCTTGGCGAACGAGGTGTTTGTGCTGGCAAAGCTGGTGTCGGCGAAGCTGGTGTTGACATTGGAACCAAAACTTGTGCTGAAGCTCGTTTTGGGAGTGGGAGTGGTTGTGATGGCGCCAGGGCATATGCTGTAACTGCCAATGACGGTAGTAGCCGTGGAAGAGAAGCTGGCGGACTTGAAGAAACCCGACTTCGTCCCAGGAGCGGCGGCGCTGGTCTTGGAGCGCGTGGACGCGGCGGGAGGCTTGAAAAAGTCGCTGGCCGTGTTCGCAGCATCATCAGCAGCAACCGCCCCGGCCATGGGGGTGTCAACATCGTCCGCGTCAGCCATGACGGCAGCATCATGATGCTTTGCCTGCTGTCCCTTGGAGGCCATCCCTCGCTGCTGCGGCTGCTGCGGCGGCTGCCATGGGGCCTTTGTGGACACAAAGAAGTCGGAAATGCGCCTATTGCGAATTGTTTCGTTGCCCTTGCCGTCCCCGCCCGAGCGCCTGCGAGTTGGAGACTCCGGCTCGACTGCTGAAAAGGATGCTGCTGCAAGGGCGCCACGTTTCGACGACTGCCGCGGCGGCTCGGTACGCGTGTTCTGGGGCGTCAAGAGGCCATTCGCCGCCGCACTTGACTGAGCGGCGGTCCTCTTCCTGGGCGTGGTGATGGCCGCACCAGATAAGGTATTGGTATTCCCTGGTACCAAAGAATTGCCAGGTGGGATAGGTGCCTTCCTTGGCCGTGTCGACCTGCGCACGGCGGTAGGAGACTCTGGGCTCCTGGCTCTTGCGGTCCTGGCAGCGGCGGCCACCTTTCTCTTCTTGCCGCTCGTGACATCGTGGTCTTGATCATGGTCGTCAGTGTCGTTCCTGGACCTCTTCAAGCCGGCGGCCGCCTTGTCGGCCAGTCTCGCCATCTCGGCCTCGACATCGGCCGAGAACACACTCCCGTCGCTTGTGTAGCCGCCACAGAACCTCTCGCTGCTGGCAACACGAGCGCGGCGGATCCTGGCGCCAGTTGCTGCGGGCTCCTCCGCATCCGACTCGGCATTTATGTCAGCGTCGGCACTCAGGCTCGCGTCGTCGACGTCGATGCGCAGTCGTCGCAGCTCCGTGGTCATGCTCGACACGCGAACGCGCTGGCTGTCCGAGTCCTCGCGGCGCGCCTCCTGCACGTCTTGGTCCCAGAGGAAAAGGTTGCAGGCGCGGTGCGGGAATTTTGGGTCGTAGCGCCGGCAGCCCCAGAATTTACGTCCAATGTTCGGGCTGCTCTTGCGCGCGACGGTGAGGCACCGTGCCGGGATGGCATCTCTGCAGTTGCCTTGGAGGGGGGGGGGAGGCAGAGCGTTAGAGATGCGAACGGTGGGATTTTGGATTTGATTGAGCGATGGATTTTGTAGGATTGAGCGGGCTTACAGTAGAGGACGGTGCCCTCCCAACGCATATTGGCTTGTGGAATAGAGGTTCGAAATCGTGATTTCCAGGAGCAGCACGGAGCAGTCCAGTAAATAATAGTTAATGAGAGAAGACAAAGTTAAGTGTCCTGATGGGATAATCCTGGTCGGGGGGTTGGGACAGCGATAGGGTTGCATTCGCTCAGGAGTCGCCATGGAGACCCGCCTCATCCCCGTTTTCCCCTTGCTCGTCTCATCCATGGTTGACGCCAAGTTCAGCTGGGTGGATGGGTGGATGCGAGGGCTGAAGACGAAGTGCGGTTCGTTGCACCATCTGATCCTCTTTCTCATCACGTGCCGATATATGTCCCCGGGCCGAGATTTAGCCGAGGTTTATCATCCGTTACATCTCATCGAGATCCAGATCAATCAATCAATCTAGATTCATATGTGGATCCCCTGTTGCAATGTTTGAACCACCCAGCCAGTTCGAGCAATTCCTCCACAACCCAAGTCTTTACCTCGCCAAGCATGTCTACGGCCGCCACAAACCCGACTCCACCCCTGCTGCTCCTCTCTCGACCCCTCGCCCTGCCGTGAGGGCGTTTTCGGGCTCAGCGCCATTCCCCGTCACCGTCGTCTGCATCTCCGATACCCACAGCCAGACCCCGGACCTGCCACTGGGCGATATTCTCATCCATGCCGGCGATCTCACGGTGCTTGGCTCCGCGCGTGAACTCCAAGCCCAGCTCGACTGGCTCGCCGCCCAGCCGCACCAGCACAAGATCGTAATCGCAGGAAACCACGACCAGCTCCTCGATCGGCGCCGCGATCCCGCCCCCGATGACGCCAACAGCAAGGCCTCCAAGGAGCGCGAGCGTCTGATCTGGCATGACCTCATCTATCTCGAAAACTCCTCGACGACCATCTCGATCCGCCAGCCCAATGCGCCCCAGCAGCGCACCTTCACCGTCTTTGGCAGCCCCCTGACCCCCCGATACGGCAACTGGGCTTTCCAGTACCTGCGCGACAAGGCCGCCAAGGTGTGGTCTGGCCGCGTGCCCGACGACACTGACATCCTCGTGACGCACGGCCCGCCGCGGAGCCATGCCGACATGGCAGGGATGGGATGCAGCGGCCTGCTCCGGGAGATGTGGCGTGTGCGCCCGGCCCTGAGCGTCTTCGGCCATGTGCACGCCGGCCGGGGCACTGAAATCCTCGAGTATGACGGCGTGCAGGCACGGTGGGAGGAGATTGTGGAGAGCAAGGGCGGCTGGTGGACGCTCGGCCGGCTGGTTGTGGAAGCGCTGTGCATGCCCGTTGTGCTGTGGCTGGGAATGTTGCCGATGGGGACGAGAGGACGGCTCGAGAGGAGAAAGAGGACCGTTGCCGTGAATTCTGCGCACATGGGGGGGATGAGGGATGAGCTCAGAAGAGAGGCTATCGTTGTGATAATATAGGCCAAGGCAGGAGGCCTTCCAAACCTTATAAACTGGTAGGGACGTACGTACGTACGATATTTCATCTCTGTTTCCTTAGCATCAACATCAGCATCAACTTGCACCAGCTTAGCCAACACAGTCGACCAAGATGAAGTACAGCACCATCGATTGCCTCAACATCTCCGTCAGCGTATTCGCCATCGCTGGCGGCGCCGTTCTGCTCTGCGCGATTTGTCACCTCTGTCATCGCCAGGCTCGGCGGCCGCGGCCCCTGGATCGGGACAACAGCCCCTTCAGCCGGCTGGGCTGGACGTACCTCGCCATCTCGGCAGCCATCCTCATCGCCCAGGGGGTTGGCGCAATCTCGAGAATACCCTTGAATGACTCCTCGCTCAGCATCACCCGCCCCGATCGGATCCTCGGGTTGCGCGCCTGCCAAATCTTCTTGACTCTGATGGCTGGCCTCATCTACAATATCATCAGCGAGCAGCGAGAGACTGCACCTGCGCAAAAGTCCACCTGGGTCAGCAGGAGTCTTGTTCACGGAGCCGGTGGCCCCGTGCTGGGGCTCTGTGGCTTGATTTTTGCCTTGTTCGGCCTCGCCATGATCAGAGACACCGTCCGGAGCGAGAGATGGGCGTTCTCTGAAGACCGGTTCCCCTCTTTTACTGTGATGTGGATCGGATGGGCGATCTTGACATTCGTCGAGATGTCTGTTTCCAGTTGGTTCCGGGCTTTGGAGCACTTGGTCCAAGGCCCTTCTACAATCCACGTAAGTTCACTCGGGCGCTTGATTCACGAACTCACCGGGAATCCTGTCCTCTGACAGCCCACCTTGGGTCTGCACCATTCCAGCTCATCAATCATGCGATGGAAGGTCTGGTTCTCAACTTCGGTCGCCACACCCTTTTATTACACGGTGCCGAAGTCGAAACATCCAGAGGTTATGACATGGTTGTGCTGGGTATGGATCTGACCAGCACGTCCTGGCAATCGGCGCTGCACTCCTCCGGGGTGGATACAAGCTGGACTGTTCGGCCAGATGAGATATGGGCCAGTGGCAATAGCCGATAGGGAAGAACGTGATGCAGCGTCGTCTGGAATGGATGAATTGGCTTTCTTCCCTGTCAACATGAACTTTGCTCCGATGGAAGGATGGATGGATGGATGGATGGATGGATCTTTTCCAGTCGGGTGCTGCTTCTGGCGACCCTTACTTTATAGCGAATAGATGTTCCTTTACCGACACTCAGTCGTGCAGCGTACCACTATCATTTTTAAATGGTTACTCAGGCCTGCAACTGCTTCGAGGCGGAAGGCTTCGTCCGAGTTGGTGATGGCGCTGAGTGATGGTGCCAGACGTTATGGGAGTCGCCGCAGCCAAGGAGGAGCATCCGCGTAGGAGCCAAAGGGTCTTTACAAGATAACCCTTATCTTGAAAAGAGGGTCCTCGTTTGCCATCAGCATCGTTCCCATTTCAAGCCATCCAGTCTGCAGCTCCTACAGCACGAGACCCGGACCCGCATTTCCAAGTGTATCCATCGACTAAGCTATCTATTACTTCTCGCTGGATGCTATACTAAGAAGGCCCTCATTCCGCCCATCTCCATATTGCCTGCTTGCAATCTTGGTTCGGTCACCATTAAAGCCTGGCCTCTGCTCACCTGTTCCATCCCTTCCCCTCAGCTCCCGGCCAGCATGAGCATAAGCATATTCGTCAAATCATAAGTCAATAATAATCCGAGTCTACTCGTCAATCCTCGCGGCGAAGCCTCCCCACACTCCCCACCCATAACGGGTTGGTTATAATGCTTCTTCCGCCTTGACCGTGCCCTTTTTGCGCCGCAAAGCACCTTCCTCTACCATGGCGGAGCCACTAAAAAAACCCAGTATAGACAAGAACGAGTTAACGAAAAATGGGCCAGAGGTCGGCAGAGCACAAGTAAATGTGTTTCTCCCTGTTATTCTTTGGTCGCGTCCAAGTCTTAATAGTCTCGGGGTCGGCGCGAACCTGCCGTGTAGCGTGTGGTCCGAGTTTCTCTGGTCCGGCGCGTGTAGTTACTCCGAGTACCTGTGCTGGAGGCTGTCGAGTCGAATTGAGTGTCAGCTGTCTGGTCTGGCATGTATAGGAGGATGGAAGGAGGGAGGGAGGGAGGAGGAGACAACTCCTGGATGACTTACTCCGATCAGACTCGGAGCCTGTCCACGATGAGTCGGTATAGCCCCTCGACCGCGACGTGGCGGTTGTGGATCTCGTCTTCTCGCTGTCCTTCTTCTTCTTGTTCCTGTTGAGGAAGAGCAGCGCCGCGAGCGTCGACATGATGGCCATCATCCACAGCGAGAACCTGCTCTTCTTCTTCTCGCCCCTGCGGGCGCGATCCGACGGGCTCGACACGCGTGTGCCGTACCATGTGCGGTGGTGGTCGCGGTGCGAGTGTGGCGACCCCGTCCTGCGCGAGTAGCGTTCTTCGGTGACGGCAGTCCTTGACCGCGACCTCCGGCGGTCGCGCTCCTTGTCCTTGTCGCGGCCGCCGCCGCAGAGCATCGCCCAGAGGCCGCGCACTACGCAGCAGAAGCAGAGCAGCATGAGCAGGGCCACGCCGGCAAGGGCGCCGATGACGATGCCGGCAATGGCTCCTCCAGACAATCCGCTGCCGCCGCCGCCGCCGTCGCCCGTCTCGCCCTCGGCACCGCCGGCACCGCCAGCACCGCCGGTGGCCGTTGCGGAGGTGCCTGTGGTGCTGGTGATGCGGTAAGGCTGCGAGAACTGCGTCGTGAGCTGGCCGTCGGTGGTGAATGTCGATACCGGCACACTGACGTCGTCGCGAGGCAAGCACTGGCCTTTATACGCGCAGTACTGCCAGCTGGCGCAGCAGATGGACCCGCAAGCCTCCTCGCCGTCGGAGGTGGGAGAGCAATCGCCGCTACCGCCACCGCCGCCGCCTCCGCCGCCTCCCGTCTCCTTGGCGGGCCACGACGTTGTGATGGTGCTGGTAAAGGTCTGGGTCTGCGTCCAGGTGGTTACGTAGACTCCATGGCCGGCGCCGTCGGCCGAGCTGCAGCCAGCAATGTCGCTCGAGGTGAAGCACACCTCCCCGCCGCCACAGCAGTACTGGTCGTCGATGCCACAGGGGTTATCGCATTGGCGTGGGAGGAGGTAGCCGAACCCGGCCGCAACGAGGTCGTTGCGACCGTATGGATGCGCTGAGACGAGCAAGCCAGAGACGAGCAAGGAAGCCGCGACGGTTGCAGGAGACAAATGTCTCGGATTCGTCAACACCGCCATTGTCCTTGTCGAGCGTTGGAATGCGGGCAGGACCGGCGGTCCACACGCCTGGGAACTTTGTCCCGAAACTAAACTGATTGGGGAGGTCAGGATTCGTGGGAAAGGGAGGGAGAGAAATGCGTGTGTGGATGAATGAATAAAAAAGAGATGTTTGTGTGTGTGTGTGGGTGCTGTTGCGATAACAATATTGGGGGTTTGTGTGGTATCCAAGGTGACGAAGGTGGTGAGTGGGTTGATTGATTTGTCCTCATCCCAACGCTTTATATTGTCACTCACTCACTCGCTCATTCACGCACTACCGTGTGAGAGAGGGTTAACTGAGAGCATGAGGAGGAAAAGGTGGCACGAAGCAAACGGACCAGAGGAGGGCAGGACGCCCATTACTTAAGAGAGGAAACCGAAAATGGGCAGGTTGGGCTTGGGCGGATGAGGGTTTTCCAAGGACCGTTTCCCTGATGGAAGGGTTCACAAGGGTTCGCTCACCTCACCAACTGCTAGCCTGTGCTAGCGAAACCGGTGTTTTGTTTGGAAGACGATTCGGAGTTCCCAGCTCTGCTTCTGCTCAGTCTCCGCAACTGCACCACCAGCCCAACCTCCCCTCCCGCCTTGAGAAACCCCACCGGCCAGCCATCGATTTTTCTATTTTTTTTCTTCTTCTTCTTCTTCTTCTTGATCCCATATAAGGAAACCCCAGCTTCATTATCGTATTGTATCAAGAGTGATATCGGTCTACAGGTGTCCGGGTAGGGCCTATAATAAATTCGTCCAAGTCGACTCTCGGGTTATCTATTCTCCCACAATCACGAGAACATTCTCGAGAATATATACTTGGGAGTAGCACGATTCTTGAATTTTTTCCGAAATTTAATTTTACAAGTTTATTATTATACCAGTTACTGTTGTTTGTTGAGCTTGGATCAAAATTATACTAGAGTTTTCTCGTGAGACGACAAGATCACCACTCGGTGATTTGGACCCTGGCCACATGTATGCAGAACACGTCTCCCCGGCGTTGCCGCGCGATCTGTTGACAGGATCTGCAATGACGCTCCGACACAAAAGCAGACTGACTGTGGGACAGATCCAATGGATCCTGATCGTTGAAAATTCCTGGTCGTTAACAACAACACATGATAAACGAAGCTCTGGTTGTCTGCATTATACGAGACTTCAAGAAGAACGTAGGGAATTATTTATTATTAATCGAATAATTATTTGACCGGATTCATCCGACCGAAGTAACACAGGGAATTATTGATTTATCAGTTATCCTTATACCGCTAATCGCATGGTGATCTTCTCAACTACTATTTGGATCTTTTCTTGGCCTGCGCAGGGAATATGGTTTTTAGGATAAGGTGTGTTATGGGTATAAGTATTCGTATATGTGCCATATTATATTGGTTACTGATTAGGCTATATAGAAAACAGCGTCAAGAATCGATTAAATATACTTATACATATTCCAAATCAAGCTCGATACTGAAATATTCCGTTTATAATAATAATAACCCTTGATTCGTTATTCGTCTACTCGTTTGATTGGCCGGTTGCGTCATCAGCCGTGACTCAACCGCGAACCCAAACCAAACACGAAAGGGCATCGTCCCGTCGTTCGACCCGCCATCTTCAATCTTGAACAGCCCGCCTCATCGATCGCCATGCTCGCCATCACGTCCATCTAAGAAAACCTGCCCTGCCTTTACCTCGACACCGTCTCCCTTTCCCAGAACCCGTTGAGCTCCTTGTCTCCATCTCATTAGCCTCAAAATGATGTTAACAGTACCACGATACCAGACTGTCTCCACGGTTTCCGGCTTCCCATCTTTACGTTGCCATCGACGGCACTGCTTGCTACTACGGTTACGATCATACTAAGCAAGCCCTGGGCTTCTGCCATCTTGGATCTCGCGTCCCTTCCGCTCGATTGCTTTTGCATACATACATCGCCACGCCCCCCGAGCCGTCAAACATGGGCTCCGTGTTCACCTATAATACGGATCCAGACCTTCCAAAGGTGTCGTCGCCCTGGTTGCCGCCAGAGCTGGGAACCAAAGTCGACGCCCCCCAGGGTCACGGTGTGCTCTCGGACTATGGCGTCACCAAGCTTATGGCCGAGCCCCAGGACGGGTCTACCGAGTATAAGCTGCATCTCCTGCTACGGCCACGACGCACGTTCCTGAGCATGAGCACCGATGACCTCCCCACAGCGCTTCCAGTCCTGTCATCGTCGAACCAGACCCGACAGTCGCGTCTGCAACATCTCACCACCCAGCTTCTCTGGCGTTTGCGCCAGTCATCGCCTTTCCACTCCACCTCGAGCAAGGACATTGTCTTGCCCCAGCTTCCTGACGACAATATCGACCTCGACGCCGCCAGCATCACTCCCGGCAGGCTCCTGCCCGGACTGGAGGAGTCGCGAGGCGCCTTGTACGAGATTGGCGTGTCAGACGATGGGACCTTGGTTGGACTCGCCAAGGACGAGATGGATGAGAGTATGGGGACGCTCAGAATCATGGCCGCCACTCTGGGGTGTCGTGTAGACATTCTCCGCACCGTGATTGTCGGCGACTGCGAATGGGCCGAGGGCGCCGAAAGCGCCAAAGGAGACCCAGCCGCCGTGCGACGTGGGAAGCTTTGGGTTGTCGAGGCGTTTGTTCAGCCCGACATGAACTTGGAAAAAGACGTGTCGTCCCCATCGCCAAACACAACCATGTCCTTCCCGACAAAGGGGCACTCGACTACTGACCAGCTACGCATCACCTTGACCGGCCCAACAACGTCTGGGAAATCAACGCTCCTGGGGACTTTGTCGTCCGGCATCCTGGATGACGGTCGAGGGATGAGTCGTATCAGCATGCTGAGACACCGCCACGAGATGGCCTCGGGCGTCACGAGCTCGGTGTCGCAAGAGCTGGTCGGCTACAAGGACGATGCCATTTTCAACTACTCGGACGGCAACATCGAGTCCTGGGACAACATACACGATTGTGCCGAGGGAGGGCGCCTCGTGTTCATGTCCGACTCTGGGGGTCACCCCCGGTACCGGCGTACTGTGCTCCGTGGTCTTGTCGGCTGGGATCCCCACTGGACCATCCTCTGCGTCGCGGGGAACGACGGCAATGTCCCTCCCCCCCCTGGAGCCATCAGCCCGGCGCAGGACGCTGTGGGGGTATCGCCAAGCGCCACAGACTTTGCGCAGGCCCACCTGGAGCTTTGCCTGGCTCTCAGGATCCCCCTCGCCGTGGTGATCACCAAGATGGACCTCGCTACCAAGACCACCCTGCAGCACGTCATCGGCAAGCTGCTGACGAGCGTCAAAGCCGTGGGCCGGACGCCACGAATCATTCACCCCGACCAAAAGTCGCATGCAGGATTGCAGCGTGTGCCCAGGGACGATCACGCCAAGGTCCACGGAGTGGTGGCCAGCATGGGAGGAGGGTACGAGAACGCTCTCTCCTGCGTCCCCATCCTGCTCACGAGCGCAGTGAGGGGCACCGGCATCGGGCTGATGCACGCTCTGCTTGCAGCCCTTCCGCTCCCGCCGAAACCTACATCTACCGATTTCGTTGGCATGGCCCTGAACCCGGAACAACCCCGCACCTTGTTTCACGTTGATGACACCTTTACGCTGCCATCTACGTATGCGTCATTGGCTGGCTCTGGCGAGCACGACGCCGGTCTGGGCATCGTCGTGTCCGGATATCTGAGGTTTGGCAGACTCTGTGTTGGCGAAAAAGTTGTGGTTGGCCCTTTTCCCTCGGAGGATGACGAGTCGGGCCAGTCGACGCCTGGAGGCGGCCTCTCCATCTCTCACCCGTCGTCCTCCGAACTGGCTCGCATCGCAATGATCAACTCTGTGTCTGCCTCGGCTGTCAAGGGCCAGTGGCACACGGCTCAGATTGTCAGCGTTCGGAATCTGCGCCTGCCCGTGTTGGGTCTGGAGGCCGGCCAGGCTGGATCGATTGGCATTGTTTTCGACATGGCGCCATCAAAGGGGTCCAACGAAGCCCCGTTCCAGGCGCTTCGGCCAACGCTGCCGCGCATCCGCAGAGGCATGGTTCTCGCTATCCCGTCAAGGCACATGATGGACACGGGTCTCTCGCTCCAGGCTGCAAGCAACATCACGGCGTCGTTTGAGGACGCCGATGCGGCATTTTTGTCCATCAACTCCCTGGTCAATATCTACGTTGCCAATGTCGCTGCTGTCGCTCGGATACAGAGCGTTATGGTCACCGACCCACCAACTCCGAACCTTAGCCGGGCAAACACCGACGAGATGGGCGAGGTATTCCATCTCAACGAACAAATCGACAATGCCCCCGCCGAACGCCAGCCTGGCATAGTGCAGATTTCCTTGGAGTTGCTCAACCATCGTGAGTGGATAGAATTGGGGTCCAGGATCTTGATTTTGGAGGGGGGGAGACAGGACAGGTCCGGCCTTGAAGGCTTCCTGGGCAAAGTGGTGGAGATTGTGGATTAGGGGGTGGTGTGTCAGAGTTTTATCATTTTCTCGGCATCCGACCAAACCCCAACTATGCGGTTTTTATCTGGTCCTGTTTTGAGAAAGGTGCACGGTTTGTTTGATCTTGTTGATTTGATCTTGTGTTAGATTGGATTAGCCTTCCATGTGTCCTAGATGCGAGACCGGTTTTCCCAACTCCCAGAAGAACGCCTCATTCCCATGCCCAACGTCAACCCTCTCCTTTATGCGCGTATCAAGCCGTAGAAAAGCGTCCACGTTAAAATGTACCCGGCAAGTCCCTTTGAAACGCCTCCTGTCCAAAACTGCATCGGGCTCATAAAGTACCTGCTCGTGTCAAGCGGCGAGTGTCCCGCAGCGACCGACGACGGAGCGACATGGATGACGTGGAAGAGCGCGGTCGAGAGAAGCGTGAAAACAAGGTAGAAGAGGAAGCCGGCGTACGATTCGAGACCAAGGATGCCTGCGCCGACGCCGAGGAGGGAGGCGATCATGCTTTGGAGGTTCGACAGCGCCTGCGACTGGGTTAGGGGGGGTCACGCGATTCTAGGAGTAAGCGTACTTTTGTATTATGTGCGACGCTCTCGCCCACGATGGGCGAGATGTGGAGGTCCTTTTCGGATAGCATGGTTGGTGGCTGCGTTCGTTGTGGGCAGAGGCTGTAAGTTCTCGATTAAATTTGTTGTCCTTTCCTTGGATGACGATGATGACGATGATGCGCTTATCTAATGCCAAGCCCCACTAATACTCCAAGTGCTGATTGCCAAAATCCACGACCAAAATCTATAACTAAAATCCATAACAAAATCCACAACCATAACCCATAATCGCAGCTGACGGTTAATACTAATAACTTAAGATCTCTCTAATAATAATGCTCTCGGCCGACAAGATTCCCTACCACAGTGACTTGTTCACCTGGGCCTGTAGGTGTAGTGATGATGGGAAGACGTGGACTGCAACTGGTTCTTGGTTAACCCGTCCCAACTGTCGAAGGCTGGGTCTTTCACCGAGAAGTCCCTCCACAACTCGTATTATGATCCCATCTCGCCACTGGTCTCTCGTTCCATCATCTCCAAAATAGGCGGCGGGTAAACGTCCAAGTAATGTAGCATTACTGGCGTCAGCCGCATGTAGCCGTCCTTTACATTTCGTTACGACCTGCGAACACTGGTTGGTATCACAGGTTGAATTCATCATTACTGGGGACGTCGAGAACTACCACTAGGCCGCTATACAGGGCATGCGAGATACGAAACTGAAACCCTTCGAGATCATCAGAGTACGGTAGTAGATGAAGTGAGTGTATTTTCTCCGCGAGCATCAAACGGACATAATGTTGAAATGACACCCTTGATATTTACTCTTCTGACCAAATAGGAGATAATGACAGTTGATCCTGGTGCTTCAGTTCCCATTCCCCACAAGTCCTCCGTATTCAAATCCATCCCGAGGTGTTAATCATTCGTCTTTAGTCCCACAGACTACACAGGTGCCATTTTTCTTCACAGAAGTTTCACAGCCTTTCTTCTTGTACGAGACGCTGCTGATACCACAGCATTTGGTGCCGTTTTTGTTATCCTTCCCGCATTTCGCGCATTTAACTTTGAATGACATCATGGTACTGAATGATGCCATGGTATTGAATGAGGCCATGGTAATTGGCGGCCAGGCGGTGATGACTTGTCGTAACGTGCAATGGACACTGCTGAGGTGTAGAATTTCGCTACGTCGTAACGCAGAGAAGGCAATATTTATATGCGTAACGTAGAGCAGGCAATATTTATATGTAGATTTTGGGTATGTTGCTATAAGAATGGTTCCTTTTGTTATGGGACTGGATATCTTTGTTAGACGAGGTTGAAAGTGTGAGTAGAGTGAGCAAGAGTTCGACGAGAACGGGGGGTGATTGCTGCTTAGGCTTTAATACTACGCATTTCAAGGCTATCTGTAATTCACTTCTTCCGCCAATTATCCTATGGAAACTTGGGATTATCGTACTGTATTTATGAGGCCAGTTAATACCGGTCATTATGTTCAGATGATAGCGTCTTGCTGTGTTATCTATCAGGCCTACGTCAGATATGTTGGTAAAAAATATCAGAAATGGATAAATAAAGAATCAAGTGGCGCATTAATGGGCTACTCTAGAACAGCAGGCCCGAGCAGCTGATGGAATGCTGATGCCCGTTGCAGGTGACAAAGGAAGCAGGCCAACGTGACACGCACAACTCCAGATCCTATAAAAGCCAACCCAACAGCCTGTGTTGTTTCTTCTCAAAACTCAATTATCCAGGGAATACGCATCCGTGCCTACCAACCTATCCCATTCCCCAAGCGAACTGAAGCTGAAGATTGCCGATATGGATGAACACGTGAAAACTCCAGAACTTGCCACGGCGCCAATCGATGTCCAGAATTTGGAAACAGGCAGCGAAGGTTGGCTCGGGGCTGACAGGTACGACGGAGATGACAGTTACCATATCGCAGCTCTGGAATTTTTCCAGTCGGTCAAATGGGAGGCCCTTTTAGCTGTTGCCTCGCGTCACCGAAGTGGCCTGGAATGTCATTTCTTGGAAAAGTTCTCTATCGGTG
>JAOYNU010080939.1:0-56723 GCA_026745395.1 Tympanopsis confertula | reverse complement strand
CTCTTGGCACAGACACTCAAAATGCCGACATCTCACTTTGGGCAAGAAGCTTTGGTGTTCTGATCACTACAAAGATCGATAGGCGCACGACTCATCTAGTTGCTGGTCGTAATCGTACGGCCAAGGTACGAGAAGCTACCCGTTATCCCGATATCAAGATCGTCACGACCCAGTGGCTTTTAGACTGTTTGATGGGCTGGAAGCATCTAGATGAAGAGCCGTATCTACTGCCCGTCCACCCAGATGATCGCGGAGAGCCTTTATCACCCAACTCACGAGAGATTGCCGAGATTTCATACATGTCTGAAGATTCAGATGCGGCGACAGGCTCAGTCGTGGGAACAGATGATGACTTCGACTCAGCAAACTTTGCTCTCACGTCGCCTATTGGATATGACCCCGATGAGCAGCAAGCCGTGGACGACGAGCTAAGAGCATTCCTGGGCGACGATATCGACGGTGACAGCGAGACAGAGGCCAGCGAAACCGACATAGGAGACGAAGAAGACCCAGCCCAGGCAGGCAAGAAACGCAAGCGCGGCGAAGATGGAGCTACTGATGAAGACTCCACCGACGAAGAAGGGAGCGACCCAGAAAAGAAGGGCTCTCGACTTTCGCAGCGCATCAAGCGCTCTTACGAGCGAAGCACCGGCCTGCGTGAAGTCTTCTCTGCCGGAGGTGCCGCGGTTAGCACCGAAGCAGCAGATCCCGAAGAACTCGGCGATGCTGACGACGGAGATGCTGCTCCTGCCCAAGATGACGGGTACCCCGAAGGGCCTGACGACGACGAAGACGACCTAGAGCGAGAAATGCTCCGTGCTTTTGAAGACAATGACTCCGATGGCGGTGAAGAAGATGACGCCCCTCAAGACTCATAATTCTAGGATTCGAAACATGCGGCATCTACACGCCACGAAATATCCCGAAACTACATCTGTTCTCGGCCCTGTTCTCAGATCTCTCATATATGGTCTTCCAGCTGCTCCAGGCATAGCGATGGCGTTTTCTGTTAAGTTTGTTGTCTCTGATCATCAACTCAGGCTTTGGGCCATAGATTCCGGTATACTACCTGTGGATCGACGCTTAAAGCGGGTAGAGACACCCTTAAGCTTCAATTGTGTACTATGTTCAAAAACCATTAAATGATATTTTTATATCACCATTCAATATTTATTCATTCCTCGAACATGACTAGGCTTTAATCATAACCTTGGAAGGAGGAGCTAGAATTATGCTGAAGATGTATTATTTCTCAATCCCAACCATCGAAAACGCCAAATTCATGCTATAGGGTGGTATCACAGTAAATTCAGAAATCGCATTAAATCCAAACACATAAGCTCAACGGTAGAAATCCCGATGAACCTGCCACGACATAACAATCATCCAAATGTAAAAGACGCAATTCACAACCTCGAACGCGAAAGCAGTTTTCCAGCAATTACCTGTCCAAATCAGTCAGAATCAAGTAAAAATCACTTCGATCGATGCAACTTACATATAGTAATCTGGGTCAACCACGCTAACGTATTGATATTATTCCCATGCGCGACATTCTCAACGACGTAGATTTGGCAATTATCATTAACGTTTCCGACGACGCCGTACAGTTGCAGCGCTGTCTCGATTAAGCCCGTCAACCATAAGACGAAAAGGACGAAGCTGCCTAATATCAATATGCCGGGTAATAGGAGTCTGCGAGCGATGAGGCCGAGGACGATGAATATGAAGAAGACGCCGAGTGCGCTTGTGACGACCATGAATGGGAAGAGCCTATGTAAACAAATTATTAGTACGTGAAAGCCGTGCAAAGAACGGGGGCACAATAGCTCCCTCGATGTAGGTGAACTTACCAAGGAGTCCCTAGACCCAATTGGTTCTGCACCATCATAAACCACGAATAGATACCGAGACATGTCGCCGAGCCGGCTAACACAACGATAAGCCAGATATTGAGCTGGATCTCCGGCCAGTGGTAATTAATGCGCACCTGGCGCTCGTATTTAGGCATTTGGGCAGCTTATATCGTTATTCTGAAAGGAATCGCGCGTATCACGAATTATCGCAACTGGGAAGCGTAAAGATCTCGAGTCGGAGTCGGAGTCGTCACCGGGTACCGGTATTCATATACTCAAGTCGCGGTGTATCCGACCGTACAATTTGTGCCCAGATTAATCAGACCGCTATGAGTGCCCTGGCATGAATGCGCAGTCGCGATGGGTCTTCGGAGCTGTCGCGCGAGTAATCGTCTTCGCTGGGGATCGAGTGGAGGGGCGCGATAAGCGACAACTCATTGGGCGCGGAGAGGCGCCAGACCGAAACGAGATTGGGCTTTCGAGTCGAAGACTGAGGAAGAAGTTGGGAGCCTTGTCTCGGAAGGTTCACGAGCTGGCTTGAAAGAAAGAGAGAACAGGGGTGAGATGGAAGTAGGAAAATCAAAACAGATTGGAGTTTGGAGTTTGGAGGGGGCAGAGCGTTAAGCAGAAATTCGGGTGGCAGGGGATCTACTAGCCTCTTCCCGGCTGACGTGCCTGGATTTACGACTTAATTGGGGATAATGAATAGGGAGGACTTGTGTCCCCTTACTTCTATTAGAATCCTATCTCTTCGTAAAATATTCTAAAAGGACGAAAACGCAGAAAAAATCAAGGCTGGATTACAGAAGGGTATCGCCCAGCGCGCTGCGGACCAACGAACATCCCGCGCGAATGGTTTCCGCAGCACCAACCGACTCTAAGCTGGGATTGACCTCGACAAGATCCATCGCAACTAAGTTTCCAGTCTGGTGCACACACTCGCAAATGAAATCTCCTTCTCGGAGAGTCAATCCCCCACGAACGGGAGTACCGGTGCTAGGCGCCCATTGCGGGTCCAGAGCATCAACATCAAAGGAAAGATGGATAGGAGTGTCATTTCCAACATGGGCCAGCGCCATCTCAACAACACGACCAATACCATGACTAGAACAGAGACACAAGTTAGTACAAGTCTCAGGGCATGCGGGAACGGTGTAACCCAAGGGAAACCATACCGGTCAATATCGTGCATGCTGAACGCCTTGATTCCGTGCTCACGCAGCAGCTTCTTCTCGCCGCGGTCGACATCGCGCAAACCAATGTAGACCAGCTTATTGGTGTTCACGATGTGCTCGTCCTCTAGCCATCCGAAGATATCACGTCTCTCTTCCCGAGCCAGCCGGGTCAAGAATGCCATCGGCATCCCGTGGATGTTCCCACTAGGGCTCCATTCGGGGATATTGATATCAGCATGGGCGTCGACCCAGATTACCGCCATCTCGCGACCCAGGCGCTCCCGGATCGCCTTTCCTGTGCCGGAGATGGTGCCGATGGCGATGGAGTGGTCGCCGCCGAGGGTGAGGACGAACTTGCCGTCCTTGGCGTAGTTGTAGACTTGTGAGCTTAGGCGCTCTGTGACGGCGCTGACAGCGCGGGGCTTCTTCATGTTACGGTGGTCGGGGTCTTCAGCGGGGATGTTGTCTTCGTAGTAGTGGACGGTGTTGTCGTGGTGGATTTCGTACTCCAGGTCTTCGTGGAGCTGGTTGAGGAGGCCTGATTCAATCAGAGCCATGGGGGCTGCTTCAACGCCCTTTTTCATCTGTTGCCGGATAGAACGTTAGCAATCATCGTCCTACTTCCGATCTCGTAGCTGCCGATCTGGCTGCTGCCGTACCTGGCCGCCATTGAATCCGACAGCCACCACGCCGAGCTGCTGCGGCTGGCTGAGGAAGCGAGAAGCAATAGTTGAAGGCTGCGTCATTGTGCAGGTGTATAAGTGTGCAGAATGCAGGAGAGGTGAAGAAAGTGGGATGAACCCTGGGGAGCTTCGATCTTGATCTGCGATAAGATAAAGAGGATCCAGAAAAAAGTGGACCTGAGATGGAGGGGACAAGGGAGTGAGTAGTTGTGACAGAAGGATAGAGACGAATAACTTTTGAAATCTAGGGATCAGAGAAGGGATTAGGCCTCCTTTATAGCTTTATCTCCTGCAACCCCCCTTTCCCCCGGACCAGGGCCACTCCGACAAGCGTGGTGAGGGTCATCGCTAAAAACTGCTTTTAGGGATCACGGCGATCCGCCGGGTTCTCCATCACTTCCGCTAAGTACAGGTCGAGGAGAGCTGCCCCGTTTAGGGGCCGCAGCGTGTCCACTGTGTCGCAATCAGGAATTTAGCGAGGGGAGTCGTCGGGATCTTGCGTAATGATATCTGCCTTCTTTTCTTTTTCTCGTTTGGAGCGGTAAGCTTAAGCTAGCATGCACGCTGCGAGAAAGGCGCGTAATAGGGAATGTCTACGGCCTCATTCGTGGAAAAGAACTCAAACAAGTACTCGAGGGTATCATTGTGCGCTCAGAGAGCCAGATAGTCTTACAGCGTCTATTATATGTCTATTATACAAGTATCGCTACCTCTATTTGAGGATCAGCTCCCGGAGAATCTCCTCCGCCTTAGGCGCCTCAACGCGCCCTTTCTCGCCCGTGCGCATCATCTGCCCCACGAACCACCCCAGCTTGCCCAGTTGGTTCTTGCTGCGGATCTGCTCGACCATCTGTGGGTTCTGTGCGATCGCTGCCTCAGCCAGCGCCAGGTACTCCTCGCGCGAGAGCGGGTGGAACAAGAGACCGTCTTCTTCTAGAATCACAGGCACCAGCCGGCTGTCCCCATCAAAAATCCCCGCAAGGACTTGTTTGGCAGTGGGTCCAGTTATCAGTTTGCGTTGGAGGTGGTCGATGAGATCAGCCAGCGACCGGGCCGGAACGATTGTTGCGTCCCAGGCCCGGTCTGCTTTGGTCAAGAGTCCACCCAGCTCGTGGAGAACCCAGTTACCTGCCACGCGTGGAAGCGCATCGCGAGAGGGGTTCCCGGAGCCAGGGTACATCTCATGGAGAATGTCTACAACGTCCTGGTAGTATTCTAGCCGGGCGCCGTCGTCTAATTCGATCAGGGGCTTTGCGTCTTCGATCGAGAGACCATAGGTCGGGCCCATAAGTTGAAGGACTAATTCGTCGGGTGCGGTGGGAAGGTTCTCCTGAAGGTGGGCAACCAAATCCTCGCCAATCCGAAGTGGCGGTATATCAGGATCTGGCATGTAGCGGTAGTCAACTGCGCCCTCTTTGCCTCGCAGCAGGCGAGTTTCAGTGCTGCCAATAGTCCATCCTCGGGTCTCGCCTTCAACCACACCACCGCTCTCGAGAACAGCGATCTGGCGGTTCTTCTCGGCGATAATCGCATCCTCCACGGCCTTGAAACTACTCAAGTTCTTGATTTCGGTCCGCTGGCCCAGCCCGCTGATCCCGTCGTATTGGTACTGCCCTGGTGCTTCTCCCCGGCGGCGAATCGAGACGTTCACATCCGCACGAAGACCACCCAATTCCATTCCTGTAGTCACGGCGCCGCAGGCCTGTAGTATCGACTGAAGTTTCCGAACACAAGCAGCGGCCGTGGCGGGCGTGTGGATCTGAGGCATTGTAATGACCTCGATGAGGGGATGTGATACACGATTGAAGTCGAGCAACTGTGTCGAAGGCGGGTACTCCTGTGATTTGGCTGTATCCTGCTCTAGCTGGACCTGCTTGATATCGACGCGCACCTTTTCTCCATCCTCCGGGGCGATACTATCATAGGCGAAGAGGTCGACATAGCCGTTACGCGCGAAGGGTTCGTAGTATTGGGTGATTTGGTAACCAGCCGGCTGGTCCTGGTAGAAGTAGTGTTTCCGGTCGAATCTGCTGGTACGCTGGATCTGACAGTTCAATGCGATAGCGGCGCGGAGAGCTGGGAGGAGGGTCGCGGCTTGGAATTCCTGAATGACGTGAGAATGCTATTTTGGGGCTGTTTTGTAGTGCTGACACGAACCGGCTGACTGCCCGGGAAGGCTAGATCAAACAAAGCGACATTGGTGTTGGGAACATCGCTCGAAGACGTTGGCGCCCCTGTTGCGGGGAAGATCAGTTAAAAAAAGAAACCGAGAGTTGGGGTCGGGGGCTGTACGAGAGAATAGCTTTGCTGCTGTGTCTAGCTGGGCATGGATCTCCACGCCGACTGTCAGCTCCCATTGCTGTCTTGAAGCCTCTTCATTCTCTTTGCGTTGTCGTTTCTGAGCTTTGAGGGACTTGGCCTCTTGCTTGAGTTGTTTGCGGAGAGGCACTCGGTCTGCCGGGGCGGACTGGAGATTGCGCGCGAGATTGATCTGGGGGGCAATTGAGGGGCGCAGAGTTGAGCCAGAAGCTCTGATCTGCGAGGACCCAAGTAACTGAACGCGGCCACGCCAGGCGCGTTGGAAAGGCCGGAGCATGGCGTAGTTGGGAGAGCGAAAGGGTCGGAGGTCGGATCTGCCGATCGCTGGAGCCGTTAGGATCGCTCGGCCATTGATCGATTCATCTAGCCCCAAGTCCAATCCTTCGCACTAATCATCGGGTTCCCCCCATGCTCTGTACTGTTGTTGTGGTAGAACTAGTTTAATTGGGTCCAGATAGGACATAACCTTGGAAGTCTCGTACGGAGGATTGTGTATCTAATCCCCGTCCTGCTTGTGCATACAGCCCCGCGACAACAACCGTAGAATAGAACCACTTCAGTACCACTGCAGACGCTGTGCACGCCCAAGAACGAGTACTCGTATGTCCTGCAGACGCAAGTGCTATGTGGCACGGGTGACCGGTCACAAAATGTCCCCTCTTTTGCTACCTGATGGGGGGCGTTTTGGCGCCAGACCGCTAGATGGAAGTAAGGCGTGAAAGGATCGACGCGCCAACACATTCATCGTTCCGATTGTATTCTGGCCCACTTCATGATTCTTTTCTTTCCCGAGGTTCAAGGCCAACAGTGAACTGCCCCGGGGATCTAGCAATTGGGGCTGCTTGGAATAAAGAGCAGGATATCCTGGACGATCGGCAGGGACTCGTCTCATCGTGCGTCTCATCGTTGTCCTCGCCATTGGCCGCCGATCTGAAGCCCCCGGCGCTTCTACTTTGCCTCAGGTTGTCGCAGGTTCCCTGCACCAGCGAATTGTAGCGCCGTACCAACGCTTGCGGTTTTTAGTTCGACCTCCAGGTTCGTGCTGACGTTGCTGGACCCCAGTGATACATATACTCCTTCGACTGGACCCGTCGGCCCTCCGATCAGACGCGGGGGAGGCTTGAGACATCATATGGCCGTGCAAATTCCCTTGTCCAACCCTGATTCCTTTTGTTCTTTTTTTCGACCCGGTCATTGCGCAGGAACAATCCCCCTGGATTCCATGACGATTGATCGGATCGGAATCTGACCCCTCCCTTTGGTGCCAGGGCATCCCACTGTTGATTTCCATCGCACCCCTCGTATACATCGCCGCCCTGGATATGGGCCACCCGACGTACCTTCTCATCTATAGTCCGCCTGCTATGCAATGAACCCGACTTAATCCACCAATCGATCACCATGCTACGCACAAGAAAGGCTAAGAAGGATGGGAGAAAGCGGACTTCGTCCACTGTCTCCAATGTTGCGACACCGCAGGCTGGCCCTGCAGAAGTCGCGAAGCCCTCACCGAAACAAGATACAAAACCGCAGGCGGCACCAAAAGAGAAGCCTGCAGCGCAAGCAAAGCCTGTCCCCAATGTGTTCCAATTCCTAGAGGCCACCGACAATGCATCCTCGTCGTCGTCAGAATCGGAGTCCGAGTCCGACTCATCGGACGATGAACCTTCACCTCACACGGCCATCGCAAAGATTCAGTCACCAAAGCCGCGCTCAAACCCAGTCTCGCCGTCTCTACTGGTCTCGAAAGCCAATGCGCGAAAACCAACCCCGCCGTCCGCAAGTACCTCTCGCAACTCTAGTGATTCCCATCGACCACCGGCTCCATCACCACCTCCAAGAAGTCAACAGATGCAAATGGCCCGAAATAAACCACCAAGACCCTCTGCTGTCAAGGCCTATACCACCCCCGAGTCCTCGCCCTCGGACGATCGCCATTTGCAAATAACTCGACCCGAGAGTTACTATACTTCGAAGGATGCTGCTGCATTACACCGACAGCCGCTCCCACCGTCGCCTCCAAGCAGTCCAGAAGACAGTATCCACCGCAGTATGATGACTCGAAGAGATTCAAACGCATCACAAGTGTCATCTGGTTATGGCATGGTCGCTTCGTATCTCACCCACTCGGCTACGGAAGACAAGGGCGCATTCCCGCCATTATATCGACGCTTCGAGAGCGTCAACCATCGAGTCCTGCTCCACCTTCAAGATGAGATTTCTCAAATGGAGGAAGACCTTCATACGCTCGACGAATACGAAGAGATGCACCGGATGGCCGCAGCCGAGAAAGAGGGCTCGAAGCCCGTTCCAGCGTCTCGAAGAGTAGACGCCCAGTCTCAAGCCTACTCGAGTCTGCATTATCGCCGTATGGACCTGATGGCTGCTTTGATTCATAAAACCGAACAATACAGTAAGTCTGCATCATTAATCCCAATCTCAACCCTGACTAACCTCAATAGACAACGCCCTTAGTTCATATAGCAAAGTGATACAGACGCTCCCCCGCGCCTCAGACGACGACATCCAGAACTACCGCTCGTGGATGAAGCAGCGCAACCCCATCGCCGCATCAGAGACCCGTTTCCTCGATCAAGGCATCGATCTAGTCTCTCTTACCCCACGTCTTGCCGCATCTGCCGCTGCAGCTCCAGTATACATGTCCACCTTCATCGCCGCAGGGGCAATCCTCATGCCGCTGTTAGCATTCAGCATGGTTTCTGAATTCGCCGGCCGGCTCGTAGTGGTCACGGTCATTGGCGGTGCTGCTGCTGCCATTGCAGCGAACTATTCTGCCGGTATCGACACATTGATCGACTCGAGAGATGGGTGGAAGTGCGCATCAGCGTAAGTAACATTACCTATGATTTGACCTATGAAAACTAACAATGTAATAGGTACTTCGGCTTCATGACCATCGCCGCGCTGTTCATTCCTTAGTACAGCACTCAGCTGTACTAGACTAGTATTATACGATTGATGAAATCCTGTGTTCTTATTTCCTTTGTGACCACGTATCTTGTTTCCATCACCGTTATGTTTTATGATAAGGATAGCCGAGGATTTTGATTTTGCCATTCGCAACCCGAGACGCTAATTTCGGCACTGTTTCGAAATTGCGGCATATAGAAGGGTGACAAAATATCTCATGGCAGTTTAAGAGGGATCGGCGTCGCGTTTTTTTTTTTTTTTTTTACCGAATTGGTATACCCGACTTCATGAGCGCAGGATCTTGATCTGTGCTTGTTGTCTGGGTCATTGGGATTGGGAGCCTCGAGGGAGGACTTGGTGTTTGGATCTGGGCTTTGGCCAATTGTATCAATGAAGAGAAATGATAATATGAATTTCATACTGTACCTTTGAACCTATTGAATCTGTTATGAGTAATTTGGATAGAAAATCTCAGTGCCAATAATTGGAGATAACTGCGCCATCCAAGTTCTCTGCTCAGCAAACTTCTCCATGGACTGAAGGTGGCTACTTAGGACTACGAGGCTTGCACCAAATACCAATTTCCGATCATAGCATGGAACAGTTCATTGTAGCTGCATATTAAAAGAAACAAAAGCAAGCTTCTTCTCATCTAAAATACTGTAACGAAAAACGCTCGGCTATCTTGCCGGCAGCAACCATACCACCCAGAGAGAAACCTTTGTAAAAACCCATGCACACCAAGAACGCGCCAATCGCTGCACTCCAGCGGGATATCACACTGGAATAAGAGCAGACAAACACTAAGCAATCAGAACACCACATGGAACCATGAAATATGAGTCAGGGAAAATGACCATTAACAACACAAAGAGGTAGAAGAGAAGGGAAGCGAGAAGTCGGGTAGGCTGTTACGCCTAGAGCCCGTGTACCCAAAAGAAGTGTCGGAAACAAAGAAAGTCCACATTTATGAAGCAATGACAACTTTTAAACAGTAATATCAGTCACATCATGACGGAACGGGTGTTCCGTTCTGCTTGCTACCAGGCGTCAGGCTTCCTTCTTGTGAATGGCGAGCCTCGAGGCCTTGAGGTTGAGGTGTTGAGGGACTTTGCCGATTCTGCTGAGCGGCCAATTGAGCCTTCTGGCGTTCGATGAGAGCAGCTTGCTCTGCGGCACTGCGCACAGGCGGGGCGCCAGCGTAGTTACCCTGGGATGGGGTTTGGTTTGCGTACTGGAATCGCTGAGTCGAGCCTGCAGGGACTTGGGGAGTGCGTCCTTGTGGGGTTGCGCTGAACGATGTCTGTCCAGGACGAGGCGTATAGCCTTGAGGAGTCTGCGCTTGCGCAGAGTATTGAGAGTAGCCATTAGGCGTCGGGCGCTGGAACTGTGGAACATTGTTGGCTTGGCTGTATTGAGAGCTGCCTTGGGGGTATTGAGAGTTATAAGGGCGTTGAGGCGTGCTTGGTGGACGACCACCAGTGTAGCCGGGGGTGAAGTTAACAGATGATGAGGGCTGGCGGCCTTGTTGGGCCTGATATCCACTCTGAGGGCGAGCAGCATTAGGAGTGTAGCTGCGTTGAGTGTATGAAGACTGAGGTCCTTGATAATTTGCCGGTCGGGGTGCAGACGGCGTGGCAGAGGCCCGATTGGCAGCTGCAGTTTGAGCTGCGATGGCGGCGGCGCGCTCTTTTTGAAGGGTGTGATCATCTTTTTCCATAGTGCCGGTCCAGTCAGGATTCTCAATCACAATCTTCTGGCTGATCGTTAATTCACCGAGCTGGTCGCCATCTACCTTGGACACAACGTATGGTGGTACGGCGCTGACCAAGGATACGAGGCGGGATTGCAGGTTGTCGTAAATTGCTTGTTCCTCGTCAGAGGGCTTATCAGCTTCACCAAAATCTGGTAGAGGTGCCTCGTTGGAGGCTTCTTCCTCTTTATCTTCCTTGTCTTCATTTTCCTCGTTGTCCGCCTTGTTGTCCTCGCTATCATTGTTGGAAGATAGAGCATTGATTCTACGGATCTTCTGGTAGGAGCTCAAGTTCTCAATGAGGCTCGAGATCTCTGCCAGAACATCATCAACCTCCTTGGACTCAATGTCTGTGTCGTCTTTTTCGCTTGATCCGTTCTCAGCAAGGTATTCTGCGTAATCCCGCGGCTTGGAATCTTTGATGATCTCCTCAAGAGCATTTTCATCGATTTCATCAATAGCCTTGATGTCCACTCCATCGTCCTCTCCTTGCGGATACTGCAGAGAGAGAAGAGACCTTAGACGTTTCTCGCCCCTCCTTCTCCACCATACTGAGTTCCTTGACTCGGCTTGTACGATGGCGCCAGAGCTATCATAAGACGGCGCGAAAGACGAATATACTCCCTGGAAAAGAGGTGTATCCTGGCCAGTCCACAGGGCTGGATCCGCATGCCTTGGGGCAATATTTGGCTCTGAGTTGCTCTTTTCTACACGGGCCCAGTGGGATGGTGACGAGGTGACGCCGCCGTACTGGAGCCACTGGGAAGCAGGCAACGGCGCAAGGTTGTAGTTGTTGTGATCTCCAGAGAAACTGGCAGGATCCAAAAGAAGATCATAAGGATCGATCCATGAAGCTGGTTCTTCTTCTTCTCGCTGGATTCGTTGTCGGTAAACCTCTGCACTTGGCAGGCCCGAGCGAGGTGCGAATACTTCACCAAACGTTCTTTTTGGCGTTGAAGCGGACTTCAAGTTGTAAGGGACAACCCGGGTGGTTGAAATGCCATTGGGCAATGCGCCCTCACGGAGCTCTTCTTGCACCTCGACAATCTTTTCCATGGCGGACTCGGCTGATGCAAGTGGCACCTGCACTGATTTTTGCAAACTCGAGAAAAGCTGCTTCGGATTTGACTGGCTCCCACCGAATAAAGTAAGTGCCTGCTTGTCCTCGCGAGGGCCAACATTTGACAGAGCGGTGGCCATATCCTCGTCGTCATCGACCTCAGTCTTTACATCAACCTGATTGACGAGAGACTGGCCCACTAAGGTATTCATATGTTTCTTGAACGCAGCAATTCGATTGACAAGTTCCGTCAAAGGAGTCCCGTCTGCCTGCGTGCCATTTGCTTGATTTTGGTTGCGTTCAATCACAGCAGCAGTGGCCCTCTCAATGTCGGACAGAAATTCCTGCAGGGTTCCATAATGATCCGCCTCGACTCTTGTTTGAATATTGGTAGTTTCTGGGTCGTTGGAAGTTTTGGCGCGTTTTGTTCGGGGCTTCGCCGCGGTGATGGGGAACGGACAGGACAAAAGCTTGAGGTCCGTATCATGTCTGGGATCAATTATTAGAACAATTTCAGAGTGTCGAAGCTCTTGTGAGAAATTACCGAACTAGGAGATTCACTAGGTTGCGCAGGATGTCATGGAGGTTGACTTTATTTTGCGACGTAGGACCGACGTCGGATTTGTCGTCCTGGGCGGAACGCTTCCTCTTCCCTGGGGTCGCGATAGCGCCCGCATCTGAATGGGAATCGCCATTTGTAGGGGGAATGGGTGTAGCCTCCCCTCCTTCGTCGGCGCTCATGGTTGTGGGTTGGAGGGTTCGCGACGGAAACAAGATCGGCAGAGGCTCCCTCTTTGACGCGATCCACCGTACCAGAGAGGGGATCAAGGAGCAGAAAAGTGCAAAAAGGAAGACCGAGGTTTTGCGACCGAGATAGTTTTGTAAGAAAGGTCAATGGAAGGCGGAGTAGTAAACGTTGGTGATATTGTTGGCAAGGATGGAGTTCGACCTGGGAGATTCGCGACAGGATCAAGAAGGATGAGATCGCGGTTGGTGAACAACACGAGGCCCAGGCCACGGGTATGATGGGGATGAGTGAAATTGGGTATTGGAGAAGAGAACTCTCCAAGCTGACCGGTGGAAAGCAATGGGACCCGACTTGGTGGTTTTGCCCTCTTTTTTTGCGGGTCTACGGGTTCGAAGACGAGGCCGATAGCGTTTGGGTGAGACGCAGAAATGGCGCGTGTTGCTTAAGACGGGGATCACGTGAGCTCGAGGTGCTTTTACGGTGGGGACACGCAGACTTGGCACTATTTCCACGAAAACTTGGCTTGGGGTAAGGACGCGCGTGGAAATTGGCCCTCTCTGTCTAGTGCCAATAGCACCTCCCGCCTTCTTTCTGCCGCAACGCGATTCCCCGAGTTGGATCTAAAAAGTTGTCGACTGTTCTTCAATTTATTCTCGTCACTGCGAGCCTTTTTGAGACGTCTCGCTGGGGTGAATACTCTGCGCAAGGCGATCTCGGTTGCCATATTCATGGATGTCACCAGCTCTCAATAGTGCTCAAGGTCTTACGCGGGCATTGAGACCCCGTCCGCTGAATGGCTTTATTTGTCGACAGGTATGCTGAAACACAATCGAGACATAATTGAACGCATATCTCTGACCGCTAGCAGTGCTCGAAAGATTCCGGACTGTCCGTCTACCGGCCGAGCGGTCTATTGCCATGTAACCTCAGAGCTTCGTCGACCAACGCCCAGTTGCGCATTCCGAGCAGGCCGCACCTTGCCCCAAACGAGCCACAGACTTCGATATCGCACCAATTCCCCTCGGCTCGATCAATAGAGGCCTTGCGCCAGGAGAAGGGCTTGCGGCCTCTGTTGACGCCCTCCACATACCTTGCAGAAACTCTCCAAGTCTTGGGTTATTCACTTGGAGACCAAGGCTCCAGAGAATCGACAGATGCAGTCAAGCATACAGATATCGTCTCAAAGTATCACAGGTCTGATGGGTCCTGTTTTATTCGAAGCTCTCTTCAAACAATACTCGCGGAATACTTACTGCATGTGGCTCCTTTGCTTGCGACCGAAGACATCAAAAATGATGGGTTGGATCTTGCTATCGCACGTGTTTTTGATTCAAGCAGTGTGCACTACCTGAATGAGCGGGGCTATGATATACAGGATGTAGTATCATGGGCATGGGTTTTGACAAGTGAAACCAATGCACTTGCTGTCTCACGCCTTCTTGGATTGGAGGCTGATTATAAGACCAAACGGGTACCAAGCTTCATGACATTATTTCTATTGAGAAAGAGTCTCAAATTGGACTCGAACGTTTTCCGACTGCTGCTGATCCAATCCATTCATCTGATTACTGGTCGCCCATTGCCGGCTCTTCAAGCAATTTCCTCAGAGGAGGCTCTTCGGAATCTTGATTTGGGAGTCCACAAAACTGAAATGAATGTGATGACATGTGGAAGGCTGGTTGATCGTTTGATATTCCATGCAAGGCAGGTATGGACTGACTCATTGCCGGTCATAGCTCACGCATTCTCTCAGTTTCTCAAAGCAAAAAAGGCCCAGCCAGATGCCCAGCATGCGCAAGAGAGCGGAGAACCGAAATCTTCCGATAATAAACTAAATAAGGTCAAGACAAAGCTTTTCAACGCTTGTCTTTGGCACCTTTCTCTTCCTTCGAAGGTCTATCCTTTCAGATCCATATTCCTCCATCAGCAGGCGCAATTTGAACTTCTCAAAGTCATGGCAACTCATAAACCAGTTTTGCCCATCACAAGAGAGGGTTATCGTGGGGTCACTGCAGTCCAGATGGCGCATAAGAAGACTGCGGCTGAGCGTCAGGCCGCCGCATTGAAAGCGCCTTCCTGGCCTCCTTGGAAGGAGGAGAGGCTTGGGATTGATTCTCAACGCGGGAATGAAGGTGCTTACAGTCGTGCAATCAGTGTATTGTCTCAAATGACAGATGCTGGCTATTCACATAGACTCTGGGAGGAGTTCAACAAGACTTTGGCCGGGTGGGACACAGACGGGAGCCCAACTGTGCAGATTCGAACGTTATCCCCACGCTCTCAGCATCTCCTGGCCCCTAGTTATCAACCAGATGATAAAATGCTGTGGGCTGCCCGCATTCGTGCTACTCGAACTTTGCGCGAGGCGTGGGCCTGCTTTCTGTCATATCGAAATCTGGGATCAAACCCTGAAGAGGCAGTATATACTGCCATAGCAGAGCGCCTGATTCGCGGTCGAAAACTCGCTTGGTCTGAACCCAACGACCACAGCGATGCTCTTCCTGGAGATGGCCCTGAAATGTATCCTGAACCTTCTTCTGCTCGAGACATCATTTATGTGCATACAGAACCTCCAACTGCGGATGCCTTCTTAGAAGAAATGCGGTCTGAGGGGATTCGTTATTCTGGGAGATTACTCGCACTGCTTCTACAGACCGCTCCTTCATTTCAGGCCGGCGTGAATTATTTGCAGAATAGCCATTTGACAGAAAAGCAGGTCACCGGCCTATGCACCATATGGAATCAGGGGTGGCACTACCGCCGTTATACTGTCGATGCTGTTCAAGGCGTACCGGCTTCCGTCTTTGCCTCATTCATCCGCTTCCTGTGCAGATATTCCGATATGAGTACTCCGATTCTCATAAGAGAAGTATTCGTACCATTTCGACGCCAGAGATCCCTAGATACGGCGAAGCGCCATGACGTCGGCTACCAAGCTTTCCCCGTCAGCGCACCTGTATGTGTTTTGACCGACCTTGCGGAAGACACGTCCCAGAAGTATTATCCAGGGCTTTTATACCATGCGATTCGACTGCTGAGAGGACACCCCTCTCTGTCTCCTTCGGCCTGGTACAACTTACTTGCAAGCTTTGGGTACAACAGGCAGTTTCGGTACCACAGCACAGACGAGGGCAAATGTCTTTACCGCATCGTTGTCTGGCAAGCGACCGTTGAGGTTCTGGACTGGATGCGACGCCGAGGTGTTGATTGTGGCCCAGAAGTGTTTCATCTTCTGTGCAGATCATTTACGCAAGCAGTTGATGCCGGCACGAAACACCCAGGGCTTCTTTTGACCGCCTCTGATCTGAGTCGTCCCTCGCATGCGCAACCTAGCAATGAGGAATCAATGCAGGCTTTGATTGAGGATGGACTCTCTATCTTAAAGCAGAAATTCGACGCTTTGGCCCTTCCAAATCAACAACTCTCCTCTGTCGCTCAGCGCAGTCCTTTCGTTGTTGATGGCGCGGGCGATGAATCTTATGCCATCCCGAAGCTTCTTCATGTTCCATACTACGCTGCTCTCCATGCCTTTGCTCGCGCACTTGGGACAGTTGGAGACGATGAAGGTCTCTTGGACTTGCTGGGTTGGATGAGCCAATTCAGTGGTTCCCTTGATGAGCTAGCTGAGCAACGTCACAATGGCCAATGGATGAAACAGCAAACTTTACTTGCAGTGCGCGTATTCCTGGAAAGGCTGCACCACAGCCCAATCGACTTGGCGGATCCAGCGAAGGTACGGAAGGCACACGACATTGTCAGCCAGACACCGGGGTGGATGTGGCCCACCGATGAGGATGTGGACGATTACTTGTCCCGATAACGTATATACTGTACTTTAATTGTGTCCAAATAGATGTATAAAATATGATACCCTCAAGCATATGACCTAACTATCCTCCTGTGCACCTGCATGTAGAGGCGATGGAGATCTCCGGCCCGCGGCCCACGCGCTTACTTCTTGCTTTCTCTCCATCTCTATCGTAATATGATTCCGATCACCGTTTACATTACTTTGCCATGCTTCTCTTTCTAGTGTCCATTTCCCCGTTAGGATGAGTTAGAGTCGTGGCACTGGACGTTCCAGCACCTGGGCACTTGCTTGAGTCCTTCCAATGTTGAGTTCGCTTCATATGTATGCTGATTCTTAAGACATATTTACGGGTATCATGTGTACACACTCTCTAAATCCATGGATTGAACGTCAAACATAAATTTTGCGTACAGTGATTAGATCAGGGATTGCTCTTTAAATGTTTGCCCAAAGGGTCATAGTATTCCCGAGGTCATCTTGAGCAGCCTCGAATATTTGGATCAGTGGTGACGTTCCCAATATTGTACAGTTCCTGGCGTTGTTGAAAGTGCCCTAGTTGGGTGAGGAAACGCTATAAGTTGCCAAATCTGCCCTTAGAAGTAATCAGCCCGGATGGTCTAGTCGGTAAGGATACCTGAATATCACGACTCCACTCCATCAGGCACTAACGGAATTAATAGTATGATTCTTCGTTTGGGTTAATCACACCAATCTCGAAGAGGTCCCGCGTTCAAATCGCGGTTCGGGCCCATTTCTTTTTTCATTTTTCCCCTTTCTTTCCACTATTGCTTATCGCCATGATCGATTAAATTGCACCGCTCTATTAGTCAGCCCGGATGGTCTAGTCGGTAAGAGCACCTGAACCACTAACAGCGCTGTCTATCAGGCACTAACGGAATTCATAGTATGATTCTTCGTTTGGGTTAACCACACCAATCTCGAAGAGGTCCCGCGTTCAAATCGCGGTTCGGGCCCATATTCTTTTTTGTCTTTTTTTCTCTTTCAAACTGTCACTTTTTCTACATTCAAAGCGATTGGTCTCAAATAATGTAGATACTTTAAAATAAATTAGAAGTGGTAGAGTGTGTTGCCAAATGCTCCAGTCAACCGCGGCCCAGCGCGGCAACCATCGGCCCTCGTAGAAAAGCTTTCCCCACACCCGAAGCTCACCCGAGCAATCTCATGAGTTCGCTGCTGCGACCTATTCCTACCGAGGGATAAATGCCTACCACTCTACGCATATCTACGAACCTGTGACCGAAATAGTCTCATACGCGTGACTACGACCATGACAACCCTCCTCGCGCCCCGGCTCGTCCGGCTCACCCCTCTTACCCAGGTCGCTCGTCCTGCAACACTCTCTACCCGGGTATTCGCCTCCCGGTTTAGCACCAGCTCCGACAACGATATAATCAAGGTCCAGCAAGTTCCGGCGCCAAATTGTGGACACGTGCGAGTGCTGCAGCTCAATAGACCCGCGGCGCGCAATGCGATCTCACAAGAGCTCTTGGAGAACCTGTCGCGACAGATCCAATCAATTGCAGACGAGGATGGCAGCGGAAGCACTCGCGCGCTGGTGATTGGGAGTAGCGTGGATGCTTCATTCTGCGCAGGCGCAGATCTGAAGGAGCGCGCAAAAATGACCCATAGACAGTAAGGCTCTCCTGCAATGTACAGCACTTACAGTGTAGAAGCTAACCACTTAATCTGAACTCTAGAGTTGAAGATTTCCTCACGAAACTCCGCTCCACATTCAAGGCAATTGAAGCTCTGAAGGTCCCTACTATCTCCGCCGTCTCCTCCATGGCGCTGGGCGGAGGCTTAGAGCTCGCGCTGACCACCCACCTTCGCGTCTTCGGCTCATCCTCTATCGTTGCTCTTCCCGAGACACGCCTCGCAATCATCCCAGGCGCAGGTGGCACCTATCGTCTACCAGCACTGATTGGACCGACCCGAGCCCGCGACATGATCTTGACTGGACGTCGGGTGACAGGACCCGAGGCATACTTCATGGGGCTCTGCGACCGGCTCGTGGAGGTCCTACCCGAGGAAGCACAGCAGGAGGGCGTAGCACGCGAGAAGGTGCTACGCGAGGGCATCAAGCTTGCACTGGATATTTGCGAGGGCGGACCTATCGCTGTCAAGCAAGCATTGTTAGCTGTGGACGGGGCGCCGCTGCGGGAGGTCTCCGAGAACGCGGCCTACCAGCAAGTGATTGAGACAGATGATCGGTTCGAGGCGCTGCGCGCTTTTGCCGAGAAGCGGAAGCCTGTTTTCAAGGGTCGTTAGAAGGCATTGGAAACGTGTCACACTAGGCTAAAGTTTTATCAGGTGTTTTGTTGTGTGTATAGTGGGGATATTCAGGCTATTTGCAGGCCATTTGACTTCTTCATGTCTGTTTTAGGGAGGAGCTCCAGTATGGAGAGCTATCAGATGATCGATTAGGACTAAAACAGTGTAGTCTATACTCTTTCAGCTGAGATGGCCTTGAAACATTTAGATCCACTGTACTAACGTTAGACCTTTGTCTGAAGTCCCGAGGCGATCAGCCCGGGTGATAATGTATTCATATTGGGCTTCTATGCTTTATTGAAGCAAATATTGTCTACGAGAGAGTCTAGATTAACGGGATTCGATAGCTTGATCGGCATGCCTTGCGCAGGGAAGCTTTAAATGCCCGAGCTGCACGGAATGAACGGAAACAACCGCGCATGTTTCGGATGGCAATCATAACGATAAAGTTTGGCGATAACGGCCTGAAATTGAAACGAAACACGAACACACGCTCCAAGTTCAGGCTCACAGTATGGTGTCCACTGCCCATTGATCGTGAGTGTGAGTGGTTGGTTGTAATGGCGATCTCCCTCGGGGCCCAAGGGAAAGGCGATCCTTAGAACACAGACCATCAGCAAACGATCTGAAAACCAGCAATTGGCGTCTTCTAATCAGTGAAATTGCGCAAGGCATGTTGTGTTCTGCATTTCTCAAAAATCGGCGCGCATCGGGGACGTGCTAGTCCCGGCCTAGTGCCAACTCTAAAGGCGTTTGCAAGAAAACTAGTCCTGCGCGGGCTGAAACTTACCCTAACGCTGGTATGAACATCCCTTCCACGTTTCCCACGTTCCATCTATCCGAATATCTGCCGGACATCCTCAAGGAACAGCCGTGGCTCACGGCCACTTTTCCCGATTGTGATCGCATAAACTGCTAGTGTAAGCAATGTCCAGGTGCTTCGATTACTGTCACAGAGCCCTACAGCTTAATAATGATTGAGCATCCCCTGTTCTTCAATTCCATGCATTGTCCCACCACGACAAGGATGCAAATTTGGAGATCCAATGGAGGAAACGAGATCAACCGGGGCCTTCCGCCACCCAATCTCAGCGTTCATTCTTCCAGGGTCTAATATTTGTGGGATCTCGGACATTTCCCAAAAGTAGGCGGCGACCCTCTCACCAGAGCATCAGGTGTTCAGGAGCACAGCATATAACACTAGCAAAAACTCTATAAGGCTGTGAAAAATGTACCTTACCCGCGCAATTTTGGGCGTGCATACCCATTATGATGATCAACCATCTACTGAAACTTAGTTAGCCGTTGCGCTTAGACGTACAGTGGTTCGGACATCCACAATGTGGAGATCCCTCGATGCCCTGGCCAACCCCCCAATGTTATCTTTATTCATATATAAGGAGGGCATCCCGTTTTCAACGCCGTAGGTGCGGCACGCATATCACATCGAAAGACTCACTGTCCATGGCTGGTCCATTACCGTGACGACTTTCAACCGACTCTCATTTAATGCGATGCCGCCAGGTTCACCAGGACAAGCGCAAGGATTCCTCAATGGAAACTCCCCTGGCATACACACGGTGTCTGGTCAGAAATTGATAATTGTATGCTCGACAGTAGCAACGGTCTCAATTATCTCAACATGTCTCCGAATTGCTGCGCAACGGATAAAGAAGTTGAGTTTGGGAGCACACGACTATTGTATGCTAGTGGCAACTGTACGTATACAAAAGGAAACCGGATTGATGCCAGATAGGCTTACGCGAATACTAGGCTTTGATGATTGTTTCGACTGTTCTTGCAATACTTGGTACATATCAACTCAGATCTCTGGCTCGACTGGTACTGACTCCTGAGATTAGGTGGCATATTCCCGAAAGACGTGAAATATGAAGTCCAGGTAAGACGACTATGCTTAATATAGAGAATCATAGAATAGCGCTGACCTCTGTACAGGCGGGAATGGCACTGAGTTGTCTCTACGGCGTCACTCTCGCCTTCGTGAAAACATCTCTCATAGTGTTGTACTATAAACTATTTGCGAGCAAACCCAGCATCAGGATCGCAATCTTCGCAACCGGAATTGTTATCTGGGCTTGGGCCATTGGCAACTTTGCTGCTGTCTTTCTAATCTGCTTTCCTTTTGCTTACAACTGGGATCGGTCTATCCCAGGCGGGCATTGCGCCAATTTAAATGCGATGGTACTCACAGGAAGTGTCTTTAACATTGGCACTCACCTTATGGTGCTTGCACTGCCAATTCCATACCTATGGAAGCTACAAATAAAGCGTGGGCGGAAGATTGGCATCTTGGCTGCCTTTTCTCTCGGCATAATGTAAGTAGCTGTGCTATGTCCATGGCTAGCCCTCGTTCATCATTATTCGCGACCTTTACTATTGAGCTGGTGACTGACAGAGTCTCCTTTTAGAGCCTGTGGCATCAGTGCATATCGTCTGGACCAATCTACTGTCCTTCACCCAAAAGAATCACCCTTAATGTGGACAGCTCTGGAGCTGCAAGTTGCAATCGTTGCAGCCAACATCCCACTGTGTCGACCGATCGCAGTCCTAGTCCTACCGTCTACCTGGCTACGTTCCGCCCAAACAGAACCCTATGAAATGGAACCCCAACACAACCTATCCCGCCATACCAAAGAGCTCAACATCCGCGCTCGCGTGCGTGACTCAATCATGGATGACTCAATTCTGTCCTGGAGTCCACGGGAGAACATCTCATCTATGAGGTTAACTCGCCTGGCCGACGGGAATGGAACGGCCTGGAACTCCGATGACGAAAATTCGTCTGGTCGACCCTCCTCCCTCGACAGAGGCTGTCCGCCCGACTACAGTCCCACCCTGACAGATTGCCCGACGACTCCATATCCGCCAGCTGCCTACATCCGTGATAGTCAGTCGTTTCGCAGCAGCAGCGGAAGCAAAGTGCTGGATAAGCAAGCGTGGGCTTGATGTACTTTTATGCATGTTATAGAGCGATGCGTACTGTTATTATGATTTTAGATGATTCCCCCTGCTGTTTTGATAGTGGCAAAATAAAGAAATCTTCATACGAGACTAGAGCCGCATCCGGTGCCCGATTCGTATTGCGTCGAGGCAAACGTAAACTAGAGAGCATTGCCACTTTATGAAAATGTTTGCCTACACAGAAGCGCATGGGACTTTGATTTGGTTGCCCCGATCAGACCTTTATGTGGATTACGTGTTGGTGAAAGAGCCGCAAAGGGGGCAAGGTTGTGCTTGGCGGGTTGCGATGGACTGGTATAGTCTTGCGCGTGCCGAAATCGGGGAAATAATTAACAAGTGTCTTGTAAACACCCGTTCTATCTGTGGGCTATGGTACTGCACCGGAGAATTAGTGGAATCGGATTATTAAATGCTGGTGCTCATGTTGGTGCTCAGATCAATGTTTGCTTTTGGACCGTTGGAATCATGGATACCTAGAAGAAGAACTATGTATAGTAAATATGGATAAGGCGAGATTCCCCTCCACACTATTACATCAGGGGTGGAGTCAGCGCAGTCTTGAACAGGTACATGTTGGTCACCCTGTGTATCACAAGATCTAACGGCAACAGTTACCTGGATCTGCAACCCGGGAGATTCGCCCGAGGCTGAACTCGTATTCATGCGGATTTTAGAGCTATCACATTTGTACGAAGCCCTTTTGTACTCTCCTCCACTGCCTTTCGGGTAACCGCTATCCCTCAAAGCAGTCCAACCAACATGACTCATGACAGGCTTCTACATTGTTGAGGCAACCCAGGGTTCCTGCATTTGGGGTGCCTTGTGGCGCAGCCAGATCGCCCCGATCCACGGTTGGTAGGAGCATCCCGGGCGACCATCCAGTGTTATTGGCCGGTGTAGTACCTATGACCTTCCTTCTGCCTGCTTCGGTCCTGAAGAAAGACACAACCTGCTGCAACTCGGCGCAAACAAGGCAGTTACTGACCGCGTGCACCGGCGAGCCACCATTCCGATCGAGTCCAAGCTGCATCGACGGGCCGGGGGATCCACAACCAAAGTCCCCTGACCCATCCAGATGAGCACCATCACCTGCAGCTGCCTCCGCTTTATAAGGCGTGGCTGTCCCTGATTTGCTTCCCCAGATCTCTCTCTCTCTCCGCGAAATTACTATGGACCTTTGATCTCAACTGAATATGCCCGATCCTCCAGTCAAGCCCTTCGGCTTGACGCAGGTCTACGCTCCTCGCCGCGGGACCACCCCCACCGTGGATATTGTGTTGGTCCACGGTCTCAACGGCAGTCCGAAGGACTCTTGGACCAGCAAATCTACTGGTGTTTTTTGGCCCGTCGACTTGCTGCCCGAGTTTCTCGGCTCTGCGCGCGTTCTCACGTATGGTTATAATGCAAATGTGACCGCGTTCACAGATGGTGCCTCGCGCGACTCGATCGTCAGCCACGCTGAGACACTCGCATCTACGCTCGCAGCTAACCGGAACGTACGTACATTTATTCACCCTACTTACTGCTCACCTACTGTTTACCTACTGTTTACCTACTGTCTACCTTCTGTTCACGTACTGTTCATCTACTGTCCACCAACTGACCTTCTCTTCCTGCAAAACAGTTACGAAGCTGCTCCGATCGCCCCATTATATTCGTCTGCCATTCCCTCGGCGGGCTGGTCGTCAAACGAGCCTTGATCTACAGTCGCAGCTTGTCAAACGAAAAAACCGAACACTTGCGCTCTGTTTACGTCTCAACTTTTGGTATTTTGTTCCTTGGCACACCGCATAACGGTTCGGATGTTGCAAAATGGGGCCTTCTGTTACACAACATCTGCACGGCTGTGATGCCTAAGAAGTTCATGGAGGGCTCTTCGCAGCTGGTCCAGTCGCTTCGCACCAACAATGAAACCCTGCAGCATATCAACAGTCTGTTTGCGGATATTCAAACTCGCTTCCACATATACCTTTTCCACGAAACACGCTCTATGGATGTTCGCGGGACCCGTGTCATTATTGTCGACGAGTCTTCCGCGGCTCCTTACATGGATGGCGTCGAGCGAATGGGTATCGAAGCGGATCACAGTCATATGTGCAAGTTTGACGATGAATCTTCTCCTGGATTTGAAGTTGTGGCCGAAGCTATTGTGCGCTATTCTCGTGAAGCGCCCACGGTGGTTGCGAATCGCTGGATTGAAGAGCGGAGGACCCGCGACCTTACTAAAAAGCTAAAAGCCCAGGAAATTTATGATGGTAGGTTCATTCCAAGTTCCATTCCAAGTTCAATTCTGTTCATTCCAAGTCCAATTCTTCGAAATCAATTATTCGAGAACAATCCCTCGAAAACAAATACCGAGCCAACACTGACTCTTGCAGACAGAGACCATATGAGTGAAAGCGTGCCAAATCCCTCGACTGGTGAGACCTCCCATCAACATCTACTCCCCGCACCGGAAGAGTCAGTTACGTTGAGGGATTATGAGATAGAGGAGCCTTCTGTTTGATCCTTTTTTTGTGTTTTTCTTTCTTTCTTCAAGCGACTGTTATGATTGACGATCAGATGAACCGTACATTCCGTTGCACACATGGCAGCAATCGAACCAACGAGACACATACTCGGTACCTACTCAAGAGCACCTGCTCAGTACCTGCTGGAGTATCTGCTTAGTCTCTACTGAGGAACCTGCTCAGTGCCCATCAAAGCTTCGGGCCATACGTTGCGTTCCAAAGCGGCTTACTATTCTTATTCATGCTATGTCTGAACCCTACCCCACCGTCATTATGTGAATAGATGTTTAGAAATTGGGTTCATTCTATGTATCTAGTTGCTGCGTTTGACCTCAGAATGGCTCCCGTCTCGTCTCCAATTTAGCTGATTCATTCTTCCAAACGCTTTTCCAATACACGGAGTCAGACAAAATTGCTGACTCGTTAAATAGGCCGACAAAATCTTCCACTACTCCCCCCTGCACCTGCAACCGAAGGTCGCAGCTCTCCAACCCCGACCATTGACGATAGCCTTGATGATCTCTCTTCCTCCCAATGGAAAAATGCGCAGATGTTTGTCGCGCCGCCTGGGTTTCACCCCAATGCGACATTCTTCGGTATGCAGAGGGAGCTAGACGTTCTTCATACCCGCCTTTATAGAGCCAAGGACCGCAGAGATCGGATTATGGCCGTCCTTATTTCTGGCGTCCCAGGATCTGGTAAAACACACCTCGCACGCCAATATGCCTTTACGCACCGAGAATGCTATCCCGGTGGAATTTTCTGGATTGATGCAAAGTCGCGCGAATCCGCATATAAATGCTTCTGGGAGATCGCTCAAAGAGCAAACCTTATTGGCCGCCATGAAGCGCAGGATCCGGAATATCAGGAATCCAGAACCTATGTGACCGATGTTCGAGATTGGCTGGAGACGCGTGATCAATGGCTTCTAGTATTTGACGGCATTACATTCGACCACGACGACGATATTAATGACTTCCGGCCGTTTCTTCCTTGGAATAAGAGGTGCAGTATCATCTATACCTCAATTGATACAACCCTTCGGAGGAAGTCAAGGCTGTTTGAGCCTTATTGCATTTTAATATCTCGGTTGTCAGTCCAGGATGCTTGTAAACTTCTGTTCAAAGACCTTGGAATTAAAAGACCCACTCAGGAGCAAGCCCAGAGAGCAACAGAGATTGTTGAATATTACGAATGCTTGCCGCTCGCTTTGCACGCTATTGGCCACCGGTTGAACGCAACGAGCAAGCCTATCGAGAAGCACAAAGTCAAGCACCACCCAACGGATAAAAAGCTGGCAGAGCCATTCCTCAGCATCATGAATGATTTGTTCCGCTTAAAACAGTACCAAGCTTTGAACCTCGTCAATCTTCTTTCCTTCTTTGGCCACCATATCCCAGTCGGACTTCTCCAGTTTGGAAAACATGCAATGTCTTCTCGAAATGTTGAGATTCTCACAAGTGCTGGTATGGGAGAAGAGCCTGACCTGGACACTACATTGGGAACCCTGATCCATTACGGCCTGGTTGAACGCACGACTAATGCACAGTCCTTTGTGACGCAAAGCTCTGCTTCACACTCGGCAGATGAAGTAAATGGAGACGCAAAGTCTGTTCCTGAGCTTGCAGAATCGTTTACAGGAAGCAGTCAAGAAGGATTCTTTTCCATCTATAATGGAAAATCCGGTGACGATGTTGTCAAAGTCCACAGCGTGGTCCAAGGCTTCTGTCGAGACGAGCTTCGAATCAAAGATGAAGAAAACAAGGGGAAAATAACAATGCATGATGCTGGCTTCTACGACTCGTGGCTGATTGTCGCTACCCATTTCCTATATACTTCATTCGAGGCTGCAAGAGAGAGAATGTCTAATTATTCTTGCGGCCTTGTTCGAGACTACCGCGAGTACGAAACACACGCATCTCGACTTGCTGACCTGTTTCCGAAGAAATCGACCGGTTCTCATCCTCCTGTTCTGCGCGAGGCGCGAAGGAATCTGCAGGAAATCATGAGAAGCCTGAGCAATGAGATCGAACGCATGTCTCCAAGTTCTTCCCAGGAGTATACGCGCAACCAGCGGTCTGTTTTTGATCGGTCGAGTAGTTCATCCTCTTCGTACCCGGATTCATCTGCAGACGAAGGCATCTCCCGACAATCAACTTGGCCTTGGACAGATGCAGGTTCCCGAACAGATTCACCAGAGGAAATGACTGCTCCTCCTCGATTTCAATTGGAACCCTTCGCCCCTCATATTTTCCGACAGGCCGGTTACGACTCCGAAGAAGGCTATGAGACAGATGGAGAGGCGAAGGTTGCACCGCGGATTTCTCCTGCTCTCTCACAAATGAGCCAGACTACCGAAAAACCACGCGTCTCGCCTGTGGGAAGCCCCCCTACAACCTCTAATGACCAAGAGTGGCATGTAGTCCAGTCAAGACCTAGGTCTACCAAAGACAGGAAGCCAAGGAAACGGGCTCGAGGTCCTCGCCGGCTCCGAAGTACGAGGCCACCTACCCCTGTTGTCAAGATCTCTCCTGTCCAGGGCCGAGGGTCATCCAGTCGATCGTCAAAAGAAAGTGGCTCAACGATACTGGCATCTGCGGCTGAGCGAGCATTGGCTACTATACGCCGTTCCAATAATGGGCAAGAAGATGGCCATACCCCCGGCGAAAGCAGAACTCCAACGCCTCCAACACTAGGGGCTATGCCATCAAACAACGAGAATGTTCGGTCATATGCGAATGTTGCATCTCGACGCATACAAGAAACAGAGCTTCCACCACGACGTCCCTCATCGGTGCCTCATACTCGAGTCGTAGATACTATAGGACTTCAGATGAAACCGTCTGTGGAGTCTCTCGATAGTCAGGCTGGCAATTTCTTCGCATCTCCTCTTTCTCACGAGCTTGCACCTCACGAACTTATGGCAGAGCCTTTGGCGCGCTCTACGTATAGTGACCCTGGGCGTGACTACCTTAGCCAATCGCTAGCTGAGCTGAATCTGCATACTGCACCGGGATCTCAAATTCACTCTCGACGGGGTTCATATGTGCCACCCGACCCCATTCGTGACTTGTCTGCGAGCACGCCGTCGATGTTCCCATACGCACTACCACCATCACTGCCTTATGATCATAATATCACAGTGACAAGGTCAACCCACTCCCGATGGCCCTCTTCGGAGCCAGGCTCAGGCTTCACTTCTCCGGTTCATCGTCCACCGATGGCCCCAATTGCCCATCCGTCTGCAGTCATGCCGGGTGCCCTCCCGCTCTCAATGCCCACCGATGCACCCATCACCCACCCAGGCCCCGATGCTCTATCGCGAGGCTCTTCAGGATTTTCGCACCAATCCTGGGCCACAGAACCAGTCCGATATCCTCCACGTTTCTCTCCACTCCCAAGCTTCCACCAGCCGAACTATCAACCAAACTACCAAGCCGTCAACGAGATATCCCGCAGCGCAACACCGATGATTCCAGCCCAGTCCCAGCCTCACTCACTCTCCGGAGCCGGTGGCTGGGCCAACGACGCGCCGATCATAGGCTCTGCCCTGCAATCCGACACTCTCTACCCAATCCCCGTTGCCTCACGATCAAGGGTCAGCTCAGTAGACGAGCGTCTTCAAGCGGCAGACCCAGGCTGGAACCCCGATATAGAGCCCTCGCAGCTTCTTCATTTCGGCGGTCATCGCGTAGACGTGCGTGATGCGCGACAACGCCTGAATGAAGCGGCTCGGCTTCAGATCCCACGCCATGTACCAGCATACCAGCTCTACCACCCTAATCTCTCTGGTCCTTTAATTCAAGAGGGAGGGCTCGTCTATGCACCCGCCCCGGCGTTGGAAGTCTACGGTGGGCGTGCAAGGAGTGGCAGCTCACCCACTCGTCCTAATTATGATGGCCTGGGTGTACGATTTTCATGATTCTCTTTGCATTATTATTTCGTTATACCGTTTGTTTTAGTGTCTTGCATTTGCATATACGGTTGTTTTTATACCTCGTCTCTTTACTTGCGTTTACGTTCGATGCATGGCAATCTGTAGGTTTGCAGATTGGAGCGGAGTTCGGCTCCCCGGGTTTTCCCTCGGGATTGAGCCTCGCAGCATATGTTCTAGAGGCATACCCAGTCATAAACTTGACGCATGTTTAGGTGTTGCGTACGTGTCCTTATTGTTTGTTTCTGCTGTTTTGATACCATTTCGGGCTTTTCTGTTTGACTTGTCCTGTTCATTTTCAATAAAATTTCAAGTTTTACTCCACGAGAATCACCCCCCATAAGATCCACGCATTATTTGAGTAGAGCGTTTTGACCAATCCGCATGCGAGTCATCCACTATGTGTTACCATAGTAAAGTGCATGCCTAAGTGCTTTTACTGGGCCATTATAGATGGCCATGATAATCTATTGTCATTGGCCGGAAGGACACTGTACATCGGCGACTTTTCATGCGGGGATCATTAAGCCTCAGAGTCATACAAGCTCACGAACCCTAAATCAAGTTTCGATTAACTCTAGTGGCTTGAATCTAAAGCAGGGAATGCCAAATTCTAGATCGGAAGGCGATCATTGGCGGCTCGGCAGTGACCGCGTATCGACGTAGTGATGCGATGTAAATGACGTCGGCGGTACGGGGAAGCACCCAAGCTCCGGAGCTGCCAGCTATAAAAGCACGATTCTGTGGCAAGACTGAATAACTACAGATTATAACTACTGGACAATATTGATTACCGACAGACTACTTCAATAACTGTACTTGATCAACTCAACTCAACCCGCCGCGTACCAGCTAAGCAACGATGTATCTTCAACGATCCCTTCTACTTGCAAAGTCCCGCGTGGCAATTTATTCGCCCAGAGTGCTTGGTGCTCGTTCAATTACTGCTACAGCACGATATGAGAAAGGGCCAGTTGAAACGGCCAAGGATACGCTCAAGAAAGCGGATCGTATGGCATCCGATGCAGCAGTGAAGGGTATCGATAAAGGACGTAAGTATTTCGAGGCCAATAGGCTCGATTTGGCAGATCTCATCCACGGTCAGAGAAGCTAATCTAGACTTTCATTATAGAGCAAGCCACCCATAAAGTGAAGGAAGGATGGAACGATACCGTTGGCGCGACATCGTCAGAGGCCGACCAGAAGTTACACGAAGCCAAGGGTACTGCTGCAGAGCTCGGAGGGAAGGCCAAAGGAGCCGCTTCAGAGCTAGAGGGCAAGGCTAAGGACAAAGCTGAGGAGGCTGCAAGCAAGGCAAAGGATGCGAAGGAGAAGCACATTGGGTAACGGCGATACACTCCGAGATTCTGGGATTGTGGGATTGAAGATTGGGTTACATGATTTCGTGAATGGTTAACTGTACAATATCGCATGATCCTCCGGGGCAAATGCAAAACAACTCCCATAATAACCATAAATGAGCTCTCCAGAGAACATCCCGTAGACCGAAGAAAATGCAATAAGAAACGCCGAGATTGCGAGATCCGAAACCACAAGATGCTACCGAGACTCTAATCCAACTGCTCCATGCCTGTCATACCTCCCAAATCGTCCCAGAAACTGCTGAAATCCACGCCCGCCTCATTGAACATCTGCTGCACCTGGTGCATCGCAGACTTCTGCCGTTCAGCAGTAAAGCCCCCAGGCTGAGAGCTTTCCCACTGAACAATCTCCACCCAACGAAAGAATAAATCTTCTTTACCCATAGCAGTCAACTTGTCTTTGAATGCCATGATCTGATCCCGGTGCTCTGAGCGCTGCTGCTCCGTCGAGATATTCTCATCCGCAACACGCCAAATCAACCAGCCATGCGCATCCGTGTTCACAAGCACCGAAGTGCGGAACTCGTCCAGCTGCACTCCATCACCCCTGCGGTTCCGATCAACCATCTGCTGCGCCTGTGTCATAGCCGCATAGTCGAGGTTCCAATCCTCGTCCACAAGCAGGTATCCCGTCTTCCCCGTACGCTCGGGCGTAACCGCCGCAATAATCTTGTCGCGCATAGCATCGTCGTCTCGCATCCAGGTATTGCGCTTAAGTTTCTTACTCCAGCTCCGGTTGCTGCAGCGGACCACCACCTCTCTGTCGCGCACGCCGATAGTGCGGCGCCAGAGCAAAGGGCCGAAGATGAAGTTCACCGGCCAGTGGAGGAACTGCGTGACGAGGAAGTAGTCGATGAAGATTGCGCCGGTCCGCTTCAGGATAATCTGCGCTAGCTCAAACCATCCTGTTTGTGTATAGTCGACGCTGAGAGAACTGTCCGAGCCGAAGGCGATCGCTAGCAAAGCTGGGTAGGTCGTGAGTCCCATCCATAGCCGAAGGGCGAGTACCGCTGTGACCACAGTGTTCACGACGCAGGGAACGAGGAAAGCCTGCCATTTTACGTCCGAAGGTGTGGTATCGATATGGACCAGGTATACCTCTCGTGGAGAGAGTGGTTCGAGGAAGTTATCGAGGGTCGAAGGGGCCTTGACGAAAGGCGCGATCGGGCCTGACGTGGCGGAGCTTGGAGTCGAGGCGCCAGAAGAGGCGGGGGTCCTCTTGCGCGAGGACTTGGCCATTATGAATATATTATTAGGTTTGTTCCAACGGAGTCCAGTTGTTAATACAGTTGACTCTTTTCAGACTTGGAAATCTTCAACCAGGGCGATGTGGGCCCTGGCGGTTGAGCTGGCTTTATCGCGTCGCGTGCGGGTTGATGACCAGACGGAAGCAAGTCACGGGAGAAAGTCACTCGGTTATGTTCGCATGATACGCCAAGTCGAGACGGAGATAGTAGGAAGAAGAGGGGTAAGAGACTTGAAACGATCTTTACGCCATCCTTATGAGCTGTGCCTTACCTCGACTCTGTACCTGAAATTAAAGTGGAATGATTAAGCGGAGCACAGCCACAGTCTTGGCCTGAATGTGGAGTCCGATCTACATGATAGTGGCATCATAGATGGGATCAGTGCCCGACAGCTTCGAGTTATAAGGTAAGGAGATTTCTCAATAGACTTGCAGTTTGATTGAAATTTGCGACCATAAAGTAGTGTATTCTGGCGCACGCCTTGCCCCAAAAGAGAAATGCATACATCACTGGTATGTCTGTGTCGACATACGGGCGCCAACAACTTCATTCGCTGTTTTATTGTCTCCCAAATATTTCTTTTTAATACCATTGAAGTCCAAGTTAAGACACGACAATCGATCCTCTATTTCTCTAATGTTGATTTGAAAAAACAACTAGCTCTAATAATATGGTAAAGCAAAACTCACCTGTGAACTTTGAGTCAAAACAACCCAGTCACGCAGCTTCTTGAAAACAAAACCTGTTTAAATTTTGCGGGCCTGACTGCGTAAACCCATATTTAAACGATCAAGCATAGCGCCACTGCTTATGTTGGCCTTTTTACGGCAAATAGGGCAATTGTCTTTTCCTGGCATCGTATTTGTCACTGAATACCTTGGTGACCTTCTTGCTTCTCTTCTGTCTGCTTCTTCATGTACCTTGTACCAACGTATAATACAATGATTATGGAATTGATGCGTCCGATGACACGTGAGAGTCTTGATATCTTCGACTGTGTACATTGTGCCCTGACAAACGTTACAATTGCCGATAATTTTACTCGGCATAATTTGAGAGAAGAATACTCTCTTGAGATTGTTAAACCAATGGTTGAGAAGGCCCCAGGCATAGCGAGACAGAAATCCACGATGATACTCAAGGAGTGGGGAAGGCTTGCCGTCGGGGCTGGCCAAGAGCCGCATGTTGGCCCTTTTCCCCATAAGGTATATCATGGTATGGCAAAACCCAATCTTCTCGTGAGCGAAACCTCGAGAGATTTCATAGGCATTTTTCCTCTCGTAAGCGAACAACATGCGGTCATAGATAAGAAGGAGAGCGACGCTCTTCTCCAGCATCCATTGTTCCACGGTATCAGGGTTCCAGCTTACATTAGGGTCAATATTCTCAGGTACAGTATTTTTGTCAGTGTCATCTTCTTCATAAGGGTACATAGCTTCATCAGGGTTCATAGTTTCATCCATGATCATATTTGCCAGTGCGCGGTTTTTGTGAGGCTTTACTTTACGATAAGCCTTAAAATATTCTTCTTGGGTATAAGTTAGATCCGGTACCTCGGGCAATCTATCGGACTCGGACCATTTGGTTGAAGGCTTAGAATTAGACGCGTGCTCCCGTTTCAAAGGTTTGGGGGGTTTGCTATGCAGGGAATTGGGCCGCCGGGCATTGGCGCGATGGGATTCAGCACGCGGGTAAATCGACTTCTTCTCCTTCTTCTCCTTCTCCTCCTCCTCCTTCTTCTCCTTCTTGGGCGGCATTGTGAGTTTGATACATTGGTATTTTAATGGATGAACTGTTAGTGATAGATGGTCCTTGTTCGACAGCTTCCTTTCAAAAATTTTCTTCTGAGGTTATCTTTGAGTGACGCATTTTAGAGAATACCATGTGAATTTATACTCCTACTTTGCACAGATCTTCATCGTGTCTACTTGAAAGAACGATTGAAGCGCACTGACAATAAGAAGCCAATTCTGAGTTGGTAAATCAAAGAGTACAATGATGTTTGTTGACCAAGCAGAATGGTCTTTGTACGCGTCGGCAATAGAGTGAAGAGAAAATTAGGAGAGGGGAGGACAAGGCGCGCTAAAGAGGAGCAGCGGTGAGCTCCAGCGAATGGATCGATGTGCAGAATTTGAAGCATGTGGGGAGAAACATCAGCCTATGACGCCTAGACACGAATTGTACATAGAATTCCTCGCTGAATTCAATGAGAGCGCCCTCAATAGGCAGTGCAGATATTTCCAAAGTTTAAAAACAGTAAATGAATTGACTAGCTCCGAGAGATACAAATGTTCGAGTCGTCTACTGAGGGCGATGATTGCGACTTGAGGTTCCCCATTACTTGAATCATCCTCATAAATACTCTCGCTTTGATCTCTAATGCTTAAAAGTTTTTTTTGTTGAAGCCTCAGAAGCTCTCCACGAGCTTAAGGCCAGTTTTGAATAGCTTTGAAGCCTAAGTAATTACGGGAAAATATACACCTCCTACGCTTCAAGGGCTCGAATGCCCAAATAGTATGAATGCTAATTTTAAGATTCGACGCTGGATTATTCCTACGGACAGCCGTCTTAGACGGTGAAACGTTAAACTGCAATTTGTTTTCAACCACAACAGTGAAAGAAATTCTTCATTCTTGTACTTATATAGTAGGTCTATATAATGATGAATCTAAATCAGACTCACCTGAGAAATGTATAAGCCAACGAAATAAACAAATAAAGCAGTCACACGCAGCTGTAAAGTTCAGTGAGACGCTGCACATGTGCGAGTATGAACTAGGCTAAAATCAAAATGGAAACACAGCTCTACGTTCAATCATCAAACAAGACTGGACCTCCTCTACAGGTAGGGCAATAGTTGCTTTTCGCAAGCCAAGGCATAAGGCAATCTCGATGGAATTGATGACCCACATGGCATCCGAGTGCCATGATATCTTCGTCAGCTTCCACCGGATTTAAACAAATGGCACACGGGCCAAGAGTATGTTGAACTATGGTCTCCTTGATGACTCTCCTGAAATCACGGAGCCAACTATTAAGGGCTCTGTCAGAGAAACGAGACATATACGAGTGGTGCCATGCGCAGAAAGTAGAATCTCTACGGGCGTGGTTAGTTAGAAGCTGCATGTTATCGTTTTTGTCCATGAAGTAGATAGCATCATGGCAATACCTAATCACTGTACGAACGAGATCAGTAAACGTATAAACGGGGAGGTTGACCCTGACGTCGATTTCCAGCGAACGGTAGTAGCGCATGAGCAAGGCCAAGCTCCTCTCCAACATGCATTGAACTGTATTGTTAGCGTCCATGTTTTGATTCTTAATAAGATCACCGAGCTCACGGTCTGAGAGGCTCTGAAGTCTGTTGTGAGCTTGTGCAAAGTGTTGCTCATTGAAATACAGCCATGGGGCCTCTGACTCTTCATTAGATCCACTATTGGCTGCTGGATTGGCTGCTGGAGACGGGGAATTAGTAGACTGGGTCTGTGAACCCTGCTGCCGGGAATTAGTATGCGGGGAATTTGAGTTACTCATTGTGAATTGAAAGATCGATCTCCGTGAAAATATGAATGGTTTTAGTTAGTTTGGGTGTGTACACTGTTTTAATGTTTGTTGTTCTTTGAGGTATTCTAGTAGGACTTCGATTGCATTTATACTGATGCGGCTTGCCATCGTACCTTAGAAAATCTTTGAAGAACATAGGCATTGTTAAAAGCTGTCAAGTAAAAAAGACCACAGGGAAAATACTGAAACGTTGGTCAAAAAAAAAGAGGGTAAAAGATCTTTGATGACCAAGCTGAATAGGCTTTGTGCACATGCGGTCTAGCCTGATCGAGCAATGCGGGATTCTTGGGTGGAGCTGGAACTGCAGCTACTTTGTTATGATACGCGACTCCATGCAGTCCCTGGCTATGCAGTATCTCGACTCTTGCGCCCACAACTGATATCTGCATTGCGCAAGGGAGTCCGTTCTCTGTCATGTCAACCACTCGCTCCGACCGCGTCTCGTCGCGTCACCACCCGCCATCTCCGTTTGCCCGCGCCCGTGAACCCAACTACGAATTTGACCTCGAAACCTCTAATTTCCCAACCCCGTCGAAGCAGGATGGCACTCGATCTCGCCATAACTACCGAACAAGCACATTAGCAGGCGCGTATAGAGCCGCCTCTCGCGCTTCAATGGAGGAAGGCATCCACTTCGGCAGTCCGCGCCAGAGGCAAGAAGCCTTGAACATGCGCTCGCCTTCCTCAGAGTCGAATTCACCCAATGGATACAATGATACATATCGAAGGGCACAAGAAGGGAGGACCGTTGGCGATTATGTTCCATCAGACGGCGGAGATCCACCGATTTTTGGGGTGCGTTCGTCCAGTCGAGCGAGTCGAACCTCATCGCGCTTCAGAGAACAGGATTACCACCAACAGTACCACGATGGCCTCGCATTATCGGATGCACCGACGCTTGATGGAACCGGACACTTGTCTCCACGCCGCAGAACCACCAGCTATACCAGGGATGAACAGCGGCTAAGACGCGTGACAGGGAAAGACTCCCCCGTGTTCAGCAAGGCAAAGGTTGGCGCGCGAGCCTCCTTGACAGCAGACAACCTCCAACGTCGCGAATATGAGGAGAGTCAACAGCAACCCCCAGTCTCTGAAGATGAAGGCGAGCTTGATCAGTTTGGCCCTTCTCTGAACCTTCCCTCGGCTTGGGGCAGCCGAGCAAAACGGAACCACGACCAATGGCTCCGAAAATCTAGCCAAAATTCCTTTTCAGACTCACAAGAAGGGGCCGAGCAATCAATGCCGACAGAAGCTGTTTCTCGGTCAGCAGCCAAGGTGGAAGAGCCTTCAATCCCTGACTCACTACGCTCTCCCCAGCGCAGTCGTCTTTCTGCTCGAACCGCCCTAGGAGAAAGCACGGCGAATGCGTATATGGGCGACTCACACGAATTCCATCTCGAAAACAAGATTACTGGTCTAGATCAGAATGCACCGCCTGAACATGGCGATGCAATTCCCAACACCCCTGTCATTGTCTACAAGAATTCGTCAATTTCCAAACCAGAAACAGCTAGGCGAGAGCCTATGCAACTGCTGCGCAGGCTATCTCGAACTGAAAGCCCGATTGCCGAACAAATGAAAACTCCAGATCCGCCGAAGCTGTTCGAACGACAGATATATGATAAAACACCGAGAGTGACAGGGGCCTGGATAGATACGCCAATGACCGAGAAAGTAGTTGACAAAGTGACCGAATTGCCAAGTGATTTAACCAAGGACATTGTTGGTCCCCCTGCTACTGGAAAACCAGAGCCCCCAGTGCAGCAAGCGAAGCCCGTTGAACCGAAACAAGCGAAGGTCGAGGAAACACGCGAAATGTATGAAAAAGCCACCACAAACGATTCCCCTAAAGAGCCTGCGAAACCATTCAATTCGAACCGGCCGAGGCCAGCGGTGACAAAACCAAAGCTGCCAAAAAGTGCCCTTGAAACAGTCATCGAAGATGTGAATTCGGGCAAGGACAACCTTGATTTTGACCTCGGTGACGATACTCTTGAATCTCTCCAAGCTATTATGGATGATCCCACGGAGCCTAAGACGGAAGCAGAGGAAGAAGCCTACGAGAAAGCAGTTCTAAACAAGCTCGAGCAGGCTCGAGCAAATGGCCAAAGCTCTGTGGATCTCGACCGCTTAAACGACAAATTGACATCGTTGGCAAATCATATCAACGATGTCAAATACGGTCTGAACAATCTGGAAGGCCACTTCACCCAAGGCGCCAAAAATCCATATCAATCAACCCCTCAAATCCACCTTCTTGCTCCAGATGCGCCGTCAGCTGAAACCCGCGGCAACTCTGTGCATTGGGACGAGCTCCCGCGTCTCTGGTCCCGAGATCCTGTTTCCGGGCGCCTCCAAATCACAAACCTTGGAAGGATAACTCTGGTATCTCTCATTTGGTATGTCATCGAATGCACGATGAACGAGCAGTTTTGTCAACCCATATATACGGAAAATCGTGGTAGCTATTGTTTGCAAACCGATGCGCCTCAATTCCCTTTGGTTACAGTGACAATGCTCTGGCGATGGTCTCATCTATCGAGTCTCCTCGCCCCAATCATCACACTCTCAGTGGCTGTGTTTCGATTTGTGGCCCAGTTGCTGGGAATATGGGATGGGTTCGTTGACGAGCCACCACAGCTCGGAAGGCTCGTGGGCGAAATTCGTATAAATGGCACCCCGGTACCATTCCCCTGGCTTGCATCTCCCTCAGCACACACTACGACTGCAAGCATCGCGCCTCAGCCGCAACCAACTGTCTGGACTGCTCACAAAGAAGCGCCAGTCAAATGGGAAGATGATCAGCCTTCAATGGACGACGACGAATATCTTTAGGTCTAATTGCAATACTGCGTGGATTGATTCTCGAAGCGATGATTTTGATTTTGATTTCTGACCTGGCGTAATTTTCGAAGGGCACTCGGAATTGGAATTAGCGAACCGGGTGTTTTATTACAATGAACAAGATGTGTTCTCTTCTACAACGCATCATAATTACTTTGACATGGTTTCCTCACCCCCGAGTTGGGGATCATCAAATTTCGTACTAAATATCGAACTAAGAGTGTGGGGGATATCAGGCATCTGAAACGAGCCCCGCGGTCCAACGATCGTTGATTGACTGATCGTGCAAACCGGTCAAAGCTCGCTTATAATCCTTCGGATTTTAATACGACTAGGCGTACTCCCATGCCATCCATCGTCGATCGTGGCTTTGCGCCGCGCCCCGTGCAGATGGCCCCACCGGGCCAAGTACGCCTTCGATGGGGCCAACGTCTATATTTAAACAAGGGCAGATGCCCATAACCAGAGACATAGATTTTGCACCCCTGCAAGATGCCATCGCTCCAGTACTGGTCGGGAAAAACCACAGATAGACACCTCAAGTTCGACATCGCAGCCCCTCCACTCTGGCAATATGCGCAAGACGATACAATAATTGGCAATCTGGTCCGCAGCGCTGAAATAGTGACACCAGAAGCAAGTGTCACAATTTGGCTACGAGCTCACGCAAAGACTAAAATCGAAACCGAGAATATGCTGGCAAACCCCGAGGTCATCCACATGGCTCACAAACACAGCCTTCCGCTAGTAGATGAGCAAGTCCAGATATTACATGCCGGTCCAATGCATATCGCACCAGATAGCAGCAAGAAGCTTGACTGGCCATTTTCTGTTCAGTTATCGCACACATCGCTGGAGAATATTGAAGCAGGCGTCTCAAATGCCGGAAGTCTTTTACCGCTCGATGAGCCAGATGACCCTGGCCACTTCATATTACCAGGAACGTTCTCCATATCGGAACAGAACATGCTATCTCGCTCGTCAGCTTCTATAGAATATGAACTCGGAGCTAAGTTGAGATACAAGTATGGCGGTGAATGGAGAGTTGACGAAGTAACTATGCCCCTCGAGGTCAGGTTCCGCCCACGCAACATGGACATGTTAGACAAATTCCGACGTTCTGAGCAAGGAAGGATTATACACAGCCCACGGCTACTGCCTGATATGAAAGAATTGAGTTTGTCACTCAAACAGAGAACCCAAAAGCTCTTTGGCTCGAGCAAAACACCCACTTTATGGGTCAAGTTTATTGTCGACACTCCGGTTGCGATCCAACTTGATTCGGCGCCGATCTCGTTCATAATAGATGTTGTGCCTATTAAGGGCAAAACAAGTGAGGAGCTGATAGATAAATCAAACATTGTCAGGATCAAAGATATTAAGGTCTCGCTATCCCAAACGACTTCTGTGCGAATGCCTGCCTCGCTGAACATGTCTTCCTTCAAAGCTCACTCCTACACGACAAAACACGATCTCTGTTTTGAAAAGCCGATGCGGCAACTCCGAGAACCCATCGATTTTGACATCGGTAAAGGCAGCGCTCCGATCGATTTGGGCGAGAAATTCCAGCTAGTGTTCATGGAGAATGGGATCTATTCGAATGGACAGCGGCTGGTGGATGTATCGCCTCTGTATCCTTCCTTCAAATCATATACGATCGCGTGCGATTATACCTTACAGTTTGAAGTCATAGCATCCATTGCAGGCGAAACTATGAAGTGCATATCCAGGAAGCCCGTCGAGATCATTGCATCATGATCGCACTTTGATTCCTACCTGATTACTTGTTTGTATGATTCTTGAGACCAAACCTGATTGAATACCCTTTGAATCTATCAAATAAAAAATACTTTAAATTATCTTGTCAAATGAAGCTAAAACCTATGATATCTAATAATATGTGCAAACAATCCGTATTTTAATGAATGCATCTATCATAACTTGGCGCGCCGTTGCCACTCCGCACGCAGTTCATTCTCTCGCTCAGATCTCCATCGCGCAGTCGTCTTCAACCGCTCCTCAACTTCTTCATCACTCACGTTACAAGCTTCCTCAAGCGGGATCTCGCGTACCGGCTGCAATCCGAATCCATAGTGCGTCAAGTTCCCAGTAGACTTGACAGTTCCTGCGACAGCATTGGTGACAAAGTCAGCGTAAGCGTCGAAGAACTTCCGTCCAGCAGCCGTATCTATCATGATCATCCCGTGGCAATGTGGCATGCCCTCGAACATCTGTGCCACGATGGGGGTCCCGGATTGATAAATTCTGCGCGCGGTGATTAAGCCGTCGTCAGTAAGAGACTCCTCGCCAACGGAGATGAACACGGGAGGAGAATCCTTCCATAGCCCAGGACTAGCTGTGAGTGGCGACGTAATTGGATGTTGCATCATGCTCGAGTTGCAGAAGATATCCACTCTTGGCGGCGTCACAGGCCACGCATCGTCTTCAGGGAAAGGCATCGGCGCAAATGGAATTGACGTGTCCAGTTCCTCGGCAGCGCCGGTTAATTGGCTCTTTTGAAGACGAATATCGAGATAGTCGTACTTGGCGTTGTCAACGATTGACGGCATCGAGCGCGAGATATCGCACCATGGGGAAATTCCGGCTGCACCTGCAGGGAGTTCAATTGGGACTTCCTGGCCGTGGAAGCGGATCTTGTGATCGGCGCGTTTGAGAGTGAGTAGAGTCTGCAAGAGGGCGAGCGTGAGGTTCCCGCCTGCAGAGTCGCCGGCGACGACGATTTTGTTGGCGGGGACAGGCTCGTGTAGTGAGCCAGGTGGTGGGTGAATGAGAGAGAGATAGGCTGTGAGAGCATCGACTAATGCTGCAGGGAATGGGTTTTGCGGTGCCAATCTGTAGCGAACTGAAAGGGCTTGGGCGCCTGTTCGCTTGCAGAGATGAGCAACAGGCACTCGATGAGAGCATGGATCCATCAGGCTGTGAATTGTGAGCGATTGATCCATCGATAGGGTGGAAGCCTTAGACCAAGACCAATGTACTTACAAGTAGCCACCTCCATGGAGATACAAGATTGTGATATCAGACTTAACTTCCTTTCTGAGTTCTTGATATTTCTCTTTTTCAGAGATATCAGGCAGCGTCGCCTTCTTATCGACGCCACTGCGATATCCAGTCCATTCAGCTTCCACAGCAATAACACCTGGAGGATCGAAAGTCTCGTTCCCAGTTCCTACCTCCTGAATAGCGAGGGCCACAGCATCGCGTACATCAAATTCAGGCTGAGGAAGAGTAACTTTCGACACCCACATAGGTCCCTTAATCCCAGGGTCGCGCATAGAGCCTTTCTGCATTTTGATCATTGGCTCGCTCGTTGTAATGAACGATCTGATCAATGCAGTTATGAACTCAGTCCGGAGATCCTGCTTCCCCGAGACGGGCGACATGTGAAGGCCATGCAGCACCAGAGTCTTGAGGATCAGGGGTATGCGGACAATGAGAAGCTGGAGGTTCCTGACCGCGCTCTTGAATGCGCTCATGATGGCGACGTGAAATTACAGGCAAATCTCTTGTCGCAGGGGCTCGGACGAGTCTGGAGAGTCCAGGCCAAGTTATAGAGAGAGTAAACCTGATGGGGCTCGAGCCGAGGCCCGCGTCAACGTGGGCGTGCAAGTGGGCCCCTACGTAATGCCATCTACAGGGAAATCGAGTGCATACAAGGTTGGCAAAAGTTGTCGCATTAGTGTCTCGAGATTAAAATATATTAATTATGTTTTGGTTCTGCAGGTTAAACGACTAGATTCACATGTTGGGACGATATTGCCCCGCATTACTCAGATCTAAGGGATGTGCATGAGATCATCCAATATCCTCAAGGAAAAGATTTACTGTAAGTGCAAGATATTTAAGAAGCGAAGGCGTCCCGGGGCCTATCAAAGCCGAAACAGACTGGATGGTATAAGCGGCATGACTTTATGTGAAGCATCTATTTGCGTATTTCCAAAGCCACCTAAACAGAAGCCCGATCAAAGAACACTGTCCTCGCTTTCCTCTTCCGTCTCATCAACTGGCTCAGCTTCCATCCCATCAGACCGAGCCGGACGCGACGAGTACACACTCCCCCTAGGATGAAGTTCCTTCTGATAAGTCGATGCCTCTTCATCCTTCAGCCCCGAGCCCGTAGGATCTCTGCTAACAAGGAAGCTCTGCACACGAGCATCATTCGACGCCATCTGCCCGCTAGTAGCCTTGTCGCGTCTTCCACTAAGAAAGCGCATCGAGTCACCGCTGACGTCGCGGAGGCGCTGCTCGTGGCCGGTGTTCAGCGTCGATATCCAAGAGGCCTGCACCGCAGCGCCGAACAATACCAGCAAGATGACAAGGCGGGTGAAAGTTCGCTGGTCAACAATATGCTGTTGCTTGCCGTGGTGCCTCATTTGGAAGCGCTCCCAGTCTTCCCAGGTTGCATTCGCGTAGATAGCCATGTCTGGGCCGCCGTCTGGGAACTCGGGGTCTGGGGGAATGTGCAGGTCCCATCCTGTGCCGCAGGTGTCGTAGGCGGCTCGTCGTGCTGGATCGGAGAGGATCTCGTGGGCTGCTACGATGAGCTTGTAGCGTTCGAGTCGTAGTTGGAGGGAGATGTCATTGCTGGGGCGGTCTGGGTGGTAGATCTTCACGAGTTCGTAGTATCGAGCTTTCGAGTAAGGTGCACCGCGAGAGAGGTTCAGCAGTTCGTATGGAGTGAACGACGGAGAGCTCGGCCAGGGGTATTTGCTCTTCGGATGATCTGACGTTGTGGCATATTGCCGATGCAGCGGCACGAGACCGCGGTTGAAGGGTGGCGACAGCCCGGCGTGGGCGCTCAAGAACTGGAGGCCACTCGAGGAGAAGATGGACTTCTTGAACATGGCCACATTGTATGATCAGAGAGCACGTCGAGGCCCGGCACTCTCAGTTGTATATTGGCGGGATTGAGGGGAAGAAGGAAGGCTGCGGAGATTGAGGGCGTTCGAGCGGGTTTCTTGGTTCCCGCGCTTATTGGTCACGGCACGCGACCTGCACAGATTCCGAGTCATGCGACAGCTCGACCATCACAAGTACTACTGATGTTACTACTCATGGGACTTTAGAAATCAAACCTATTTGAAATCAATTGAAATCAGAGCTGCTCTAAATTGGTTGTGTCATTTTATCTGCTTCGATGGGTATCTTGAGGTAAATCCCTTCAAGGGCATATGCGAGGGTCCAGTCACTCTAGCGCCTGGAGAACATGGAAAAGAAATTGCAGAACAATAGACAAATACAAGGAACAGGAGAACGCCAAATTCACCCCAATGGTAGCTGCAAATATACTCAGGAAATGCCCTCATTGAGGACTACCTTCACTGCGGTATTCAAGGGACCATAATCTCTCCCAAGGCCGACTGCGACCAGTCTGGCGACGACCAGAGTTAGATGGAGACGCAGGGGACGATGGAGCATCGCCTGCATGAGAGCGCTGAGGTCTCGGGACCGGACTTTGAGAAGTATTTGTGGCCTAGCCCGATATCAGAAGATAATTAGCTTTCATCCGTTAAGAGAGACCCTGAAAAGACAGAAGCTAAAGTCTTTCGTACTCTTCACGGGCCGAAGAGAAGGTCACGGCGAACCTCGTCAAATATAGGGTCAGTCTCTCTGGGCTGAGATCCAGCGTCCACATCTGCAGGACGAACAAGATCGCTCCCTGAGTCGTTTGCCTTGTGGGAAGGCGCGGGTGTTCCTCGCTTGGAGTTCGAGCTGTTGCGACGACTCTCTAAGCTCCTGGAGAGAGTCTGCGCAACTGTGCTTTCTTCAGTCGGTCGTTTTAGACGAATACTGCCTTTGGCATCGACATGCGCTGAAGCCACTGTGCTCTTAGCAATTCCAGGCGTGGCTGGGGCGCCGGGCTTTTCTTCGGTGGCATCCAGGAGATACCAACGTAAGCCGTCCGATAGCTCGAAAGGGTTCTCGTCCTCAAGCGAAGCCCCATCACTGGTCTCACCTTGAGACCGCTCCGGTGCGACGCTGTTCATTGACTTGGACAGATCGACAACACGCTCTTCAATCTTTGAGATACGAGCAAGCAGCCAGTCACGGCTTTGAAGCTTATGTGAATCTTGCTCGCGTAGGAAATAGTGTGGTGCTCCCACGTTGAATGCGGCCCATGAACGGATAGCTTGGTTCCGAGTAGGAAGGAAGAGTGCCAGGTCGCCCTCTTTGAATGAGCGATAGGCAATTTTGTCATGGGCCTCACTTTGAACACGATGGTACTTGTCACGGTAGCCACGCGCCTCCTTTTGCCATTTACGAGCGAGGACTTCAATGTCTTTCACTCTCTTGACAACCACATCTCCAAAGGTTCCAACATCGAAGCGCTTGAGACTTTCGATGAATGCCGCGAATTTGGCATCCTCCTCCTCAGGGCTCTCGGCATGCATCCACCCAAGCAGCGACGAATCGGGCTTTGCGGAAACAATGCCTGACTGCGCAAGACTTTCCCCAAGTCCGGAGGTCGAAACACTAAGCTTAGATGCTCGCTGGATAACCAAGCGGCCACCTTGCTGGATAATGGCAAAGCCCAATTGCTCCAGCATCCTCTCCAGCTTTTCGACCTGCGAGTAAAGCTGTTGCGAAGTTTCAAGGCACTTCGCCTCGCGACTTTCATGGCGAGCAGCAGCGTGCTGGCCACCAGCCGGTTTGACATCCAATTCTGACTTGGATTGGGAGACACGAGACTCAGCGTCAGCCAATTTTTCCGCTACTTCAGCGTGTTTTCGCTCCGCCTCCGCAAGTTGCTGTCGAAGTTCATGCGAGCCGCTCTCGCCAGCTGAAATCTCGGACTGGAGAGCACTTAGCTTTGCGCGCTCTTCGTCCAACTCCGCCTTGGCTGTGTCTAGTTGCGCTTTGACTTGAGATACTTCTTCCGTCACGCCAGCCAGATTGGAACCTTGATCTTGGAGCTTCTGGCTACTCTCGCTAAGCTCCGATTCAAGTCGCTCAATCTTCGCTTCAAGTTCCTTGTTCTCGGCAGCTAACTTAGATGCGTTGTCATCCGCACTCTTGGCGTGGATAGATAGACCTTCAGAGAGAACCTCAATTGCTTTGATGACGCCGGGAAGGTCAGCGGGGACAGAGCCACCAGGGGACAAAGTGAGCATCGCTGCTTGCAAAGCATTGTAATGCTCAGTGTCTTTCTGGTCCTGCTCAGCAAGCTGGCGTTCCTTTTCATCAAGCTTGGTCTGGAGCTCCTGCTCCTTCTCTTCGCCTGCTTGTAAGCGTGATTGCAGATCTTCATTCCTTTGCATTTCTTCGGTGGTAGCGGTCTGAGCGGTCGCCAGATCGATCTCAAGTTGTTGGACTCGCTCGTCATGTTCTTGCTTCTCGTGCTGGAGATTATCCATCAACCTGTCTAACTCTTCTTCCACTTCCTCATTGCGCAGGCGATGCTTTTTGGATTCAGTCTCCAAGAATCGTCGTTCATCCTCGAACTCGCGCTGGCGAGCCTCTAGGTTTCCGATGAGGTCTTTCTTGGTTGACTGAGCTTCTTGATACTTGTCAGAATTGGTTTGACGCTCTGCATGGGCTTCCTTGTGGAGCCGTTGGACGTTCTCCTTCTCAGCAGATAACTCTGCTTCCAGGGTGACTATTCGCTGAACTAAGGCTCGGTCCTCTGGAGATTGATTCATAGATACCCTCCTCGACGAGACCGAAGAGCGTCTTGACATAGCATCTGGATGTGGGGAGGCAGGCGAACTAGGGAATTCAGCACCAAAGTTACCACTTGATGGTCTGCTGAGATGGCTTTGGCGATGTAGTAAGTCTTCCAGCTTGCGAATGCGACTATCAGACCCCTTGAGGCGTTCCTCAAGCTTTGTTTTCTCTCCCTGTAAGCTCTTAACCATGTCATCGCCGCGTAGCAGCATGGAGCTGCGACCGAGGTCGAACACGCTTCCGTTTTTGAAAGCTTTGGCGCGTCGTCTTTGCTGTCGAGTGGGGGAATCCAGGTCTTTGAATTGCTGAGACAAATCATCGGCGATTTTCATAAAGGAATGCCTTGTTCGCAGTTCCTCAATATATAGTTCGATCTCCTTCCGATCAACCTCGGGCCATTCTTCCTCCTGGCCCTGTAGATTGACCTCGATGCCGAGTGTTGTAGTCTCACCGGAAGGTATATAATCTCCCATATTTTTCAACCACTTTTTCCGTCGTCTTTGCTCTTCGTCTCGGAGAATAGCCATCTCCTCAGCAAGATTCAAAGAATCGGATTTGATTTTCTCACTCCATTCCTGCCGCCGGACTAATTCGATCAAGATCGATCCATAGACCATAGGCATCTGGAAAACAGAGTAAATCACATCAAATGAATGGTTGTCGAAATCAAGGCCGCCAAGTTGCGCATGGGTATCAGCAAGCCTTGACTCAATTAAGGATATAGTGCGCATGTGTTGAAGAGCAGTTTTCTCGGCTGTGCCACGGCGTTGAACAGCGTGCTCTAAGGCTTGATGAAGATCACTGCTAGCAGCAAGAAGCGATGGAAGGAGATTTTGCGTATGGTTCAATGCAAGCCTGGAGATGTTGGCTAGCATTTTCTGATTATTCGGCAAGCCAAGGACGTGCTCGTAGTCAGAGCCGATCTTTTTAGCAATGGTTTCCACTTCTGCTAGCAATCCATCGTCTCTATCTGCAGAGCCAGTAGAAAATTCATCCACAAGGCTCTGAGTGTTGGATGCGATGTCACCAACTGCCTCTTCTATACCTTTTACTTGGTCCGCGAAACGAGGACAAGCTGCCGCTGCATCGGCGCCAGCCTGCTGGACTTCAGCTTGATCGATAAAGTCACTAAGTGTACCCGTGGGCCGGTTGCTATCGACTTTGGGTGTCGACGGCCGTCCAAGCAAAGGGAAGTCTTTCCGAGCTGGTACATTCTCTAGCTTTGCCAAAGCCTGCTGCCATCCATCGACAGTAGCCTGTTGCTCTTCAAGCAAGTTGTTTGCCCAATTCTGCGCCTCTTGAAAGCGATGTTCCAAGTTCCCCACATGTGATTTGAGGTTCTCCAACGCGACGCCTACAGCACGGTTGATGACGTCGGTTCGGTCGTTATGCTCTTGAATAGCCTTATCGCTGCCTCCACAATGTGTAGAAATTTCCAAAGCCCAAGCTCTCCTTGTCATGAAAAGGTTCCGCCATGCTTGCAAATCGTTTTGGTCTGTGAGTGATGCCGGAGGGTTGGTCGGCTCAAAGGGTTGGGGTGCAGGTAGCTCTGGAAGCTCGATTTCGCCAGGGTCGCTAACGTATTGTCTGTCATAAACGAAGATCTCATTCTATATCATATGATTTCACCGTTAATATGTCGGGGTTGCTGTGAGGTCGCGCCTGTTTGAGATCAGGCATCTCCGCACTTACCTCTGTGGCGAGCGTCTGGATCTTCACATTCTTTCCTCGGGCGGTCATTAAGATCTGCCTCTGAGGCGGGATAGAAGTATTCTTCACGATCCATGATTTCAAGGCATCTGGTCTGCAGGACTCACAGCGTCAGCATGCGTCACGTTAGGGGCCCCGAGAGGGCGCTTTGGTTGGTCGGGTAGCATAAGCAAGACATACGAAGCAAAGGATACCGGATCAGCCAGTAGATGCTCACCGGAGTGAGCTATGTAGATATGCAACGACATTCCCCTCTCCTCACCACCGAACGCCAGAGCTCGGGAGTCCAGGGAAGGGAGGGAGTTGGTAGATAAGTTGTGGGTAGGGGCTGAAGCTGTCGCCGTTTGATCCCCACCGCCTCCGCCGCATGTCATCACAAGGACGCCTGGAGCCCACGCGATCTCCTCCATGGCTGCCAAACATGGCCAGTTGGCGCACCTGCGGCCAGAGGAGGTCACTCTCCTAGGATTTGCGGCAGATGACTCGCGTGATTTCGTGACACTATCCGACAAAGAGGCGCAGGTTCTGGAGCTCGCCAACCGCATCCAGGAACAGCATCTAGAAAAGGCCTTATTGGAGCAAGGTACGCCGCGTTCTCTCGGAATATTTTCGCGAACGTTTCTTTTGAATTTCCTTTTTATGATGCTTATTGTCACGTTGACCTAATCCTGGGCATTCTACTTCCTATACCCCTGTACTAATGCATCTATAGAACCAGAATCGCTCTCAGGCGACAATGTGGAAGAAGCGCTCGCGATCGCCGAACGCGAGTTCTTAGAGGCGCGGGCTACCCACACCGTCAGGAGGAAGGCTGTTCAAACGGTTCTCATGACGGATCCTATCTTGAAGACAGTACACCTGAAGTCTACTACTCCGCCTGAACGGTACGTTTGTTTGTTCTTTTGTCCGTTTGCAGTGTCTCATGAAATTGTGCAGGGGTCTACTTCGCCTAGTCAACCGTCGCGATGTTCTCGCGCTCGCGCAAGAGAATCTAGCCTCGGCCCACTCGGCCGTCCTTGAACAGCTCGCCAACTCCGAAGTAGAGAGTATCAGAGTTAATGAAGAAAACCAGAAGCTCGTCAGTGAGCTTCTCGAGCTCACCAAGGAAGATTTAACCTGGAGAGAGCGTCTACAAGATGCGCAGCTCGCTTCGCAGCTGGATGAACTAGAAGCGGAACTCAAGACCAGCCAAGCGAAGTGGGATACGATGAAGAATATCGCCAGTGCCATGGTAGTCGGCAGTGGATTAAACTGGGCCGATGACGATACTCTACGCGCGCTTGTTCTTGATGAGAACGAGGATTGATGACTGTTTTTCCTAGGGTTGATGGATCGCGCGATACCCGGCAGGCAGGCAATGATCGCCCCCAATTTAGTGTTTGGCTTTCTTTCCGATTTGCGACTATTTTTAATAACAGCAATTTTACGGTGAATAATGATGGTTATTGAGTGGCCGAGTAAGACCTGACCCACGCCTACCTCACAACACCCGCAATGACGGAGTGGGTAGATAAGGGATGGAGAGGATCGGGGGAAGCCCTCCCGCCAGTCGTAGGCGCACATGCAGAAGCACGGGAGGCTTTCATGCCAGGTCACAGCGCTTAGCTGAATAGACTGTTTGGTGGCAGTGGTAGTGGCAGTTGCATCTCTGCAAGATTACACAGAAGTATGCTCTGACGCGAGACTCTATGACGCCTCTCGGAAGAAGTGGAAGAGAAGCGAGTAATAAATTACGAGTGGAGTTCCTTGCTTGCGGGACTTTCAGCAGCGCTGGTAATGCCCGTACCGGAATGTGACTCGAAATCTAGTGCTCCGTACCCTGGTATCGTACGCGCTTGAGATCGCTCACATTAGGGCTGCCTCCTTCAAGGGACTCTGTGCATTAGTCTGCTGCGGAGCATGACAGTGGTAGCACGAAGTCTGAGTACATCAGCCAGTGACTTCCAGGACGAGCGGCACTCCAATCCCACCCACCGACGCGTAGAGCCATTAACAGCATGTACTGTACTTCGGGCTGTTCAGTCGCTCCCAGGATCGATGGCATTGCCACGAGTTTCGAAACCCACCTCGATACTCCGTAGAGGGTAATGAATTCCAGTCCACAGCCCCGTCCCAGCAAATCGGTTCGCGCGATCTTCCAGGATCAAAATCCCGCAAAGCCGAATTGATACCTACGATACTGCGCGTACGATTGTACAGAGTACACATGACCTGATCTACACACTGTACAATCCCCCCTGGTTTCAAGGCCTTTGTAACTACCGCGGATTCCCCGTGCAAAATGGTCTGTGCCAGCTCCGTAACAGTTTCAGGATCCGCCTCTTTGCCATTCTACTCCATTGATATTGCTCAGCAGGGCGATCATAACAATGGTACTTGGGTGGCCGGGTTCGCAATAAGCGGTTACGCCGAAAGGGCATGCCATGCTTCTGATTGAGCAACAGTCCGGCTGCTGTTACGACTCTTGGAAGGCCCTTGCCTCACGCTAATTCGATCGCAGACACACTACGTGTGGCCCGTCCAGGCTGTAGCAGAGTTCCCATGACTTAAGTTCTTGGTCTTTTGGGATTATTTTACCATGGACGTTTAACCTATGGCACCACCTTGGCCCCCGTATCTAATTATGGCGGCCTTACCACGGCATCTGCACCGCGGACAAAGAGTACCTTATCCTCAAACATTTGTATCGCTATCCGTCGCGGAATAATTGGATGTATCGGTGTTCCTATGTGAGCGCCATGCGCCTGTGCGAGCGCAACTCTTTCACGCTAGCCACCGCTACTCTTCTTTGGATTGCCAATGACATGGGAATATGCAATGTGAAGAGTGGGCTTGACGGTCAAACTCTCATTATGTACTCCGTACAGTCGAGCCATTCTTAGATGCGGCTGCAAGATGTATGATTGTTGCGTTTTTAATAGCGTTGGGACTATCCTTCCTTCCTGCGGTCGGCAGGGATAAAGTAGACTAGAGGTCTTCTCCGTATTTGAGCGTCGGATCATGCTACTAGTTGAATAATATTTCTCCGAATTTGCTGGTCTACATAGAACGCGACCAAATACTGCAGGGGAGGGTTGTTTTGCTTACTGGGCCGGTACAGGGTACTTGTGGATGGGGGCATTTTCTACGGAAAGTGCGGTACCGGGTACCACCACCGCGCTGTTTTCGCAATATGGGAACTCCACCACCAGAGGGCCCAAGTATGTTACAGCGCTGGGACGGCTGCCGAGTCGTGACTAGGAGTCCTTCAGGCCCAACACGCCTGGTTGTATCTCGGAAGACAGGCCAAATGTAGAGCAAGAATATATCTGTATTTAGCAATTTTAAAATAGCTCATCTTATCCACGCGACAAGATTCTTTGTCGAAGGGGAGAGGGAGAGGAAGCGGGAAGGGAGGGTTACCAGCTCATACGGTAACTGTACCACACATAACGCAGCTCGCCCTTAGAAACCCAAGGGAATGTAACGGGACCGGTAAGCAAACAGTGGCTCCCCCCTCTCAGCCATATTCCCTACTACTACGGCCCTCCCCCCTCTCACTCTCTCTCCCTTCTTCCTACACTACAGGCCTCGCCCATACACTATCTGCCCTCCCAGGTACTGCATATCCCATCTATATCACCACCTCCCGCTGCCCCATTACTCCCAACACCACCACCCCCCTATCTTTTTTTCTGACTTTGTTTGTCTCTTCTCTGCTCTTCTCTGTCCTCCTTTTAAATCTTTTTATCCCTATCGTCGCGCGACCGGTGTCGCGGTCGCGCGCTGCACTCCATTGTTTGGCAACCACATGCTAACCTGGCTCATTTTAACAGATCATTATTGTGATCGCCTTGACTCATTAAATTAAAAAATCAAATTTCCTGGTGAGTTTGCTCTTTCTTATTGGCGCGTTTTGCCCTTGAATTCCCAGCAATTGGGCTGGGAAGCGAGCGCGAGTGCGCGCGCTTTACAACGCGCGCCTTGTTTTAGTCCGTTCAGTCACCCACCCAATCTGCCTTATAGCTCTCACCCCCCACCCACTCTGATCTCCCTACCATCTCTCCATTTTGCTGTCATCATTCAAGCTCCTTCCATCGCCTGTCGTCGTATTAACATAATTTCCTCTTCTTTGAAGCAACTAACCATGCCTCGCGCTGCTAAGGACAAGATGCCTAAGGAGAAGCCCGTTCGCAAGACCAAGGAGCGCGCCACCCGCCGCAAGAAGGGTAAGAGTTTTCTCCAAGTTGCTGTCGACGCGCCATTTGAACAAAATCGTCCAATGGCGCGTGGTGGTGTGTTCTGCCACTAACCTCTGCCAGACCCCAACGCTCCCAAGCGTGGTCTTTCCGCTTACATGTTCTTTGCCAACGACAACCGTGACAAGGTCCGCGAAGAGAACCCCGGTATCTCTTTCGGTAAGCTCATCGTTCCTCTCTGTCCCATTGAATCAGATCTAACCCCCTCCTAGGCCAAGTTGGCAAGATGCTCGGTGACAAGTGGAAGGCTCTTACTGAGACTGAGCGCAAGCCTTACGACGAGAAGGCTGCCGCCGACAAGAAGCGTTACGAGGATGAGAAGGCCAAGTACCAGGCCGTAAGTTCCATCGCCCCAATCTCCTCCTGAACAAAGCTAACAACCTCCCAGGGTGGCGATGACGAGGAGGAAGAGTCCTCCTAAGCGTCCCTTCGCAACTTAATTGCGCAGAATCTGGCGTTCGTCGTGTGCTTCCCGATTATTACCGGTTTCTTTTCTTTTCCTTGTCGCTATCACTTATGGGATTAACGGAATGGGTTCCACGGTGGTTATTGCTTTGCTTTATGGAGGTCTGCTGGCCCACTCTGAATAGTGTTTATGCGGGGAAAACAGTTTTATCTGTTGCTGCCTCATCTCTCTCATCTACCCCTTCCGGACTTGCCGTACTCGCGTCGGTTTGGCCTTTGGATGTTTGCGATGGCCAGGGCCTTGCTTGCTGATCTCGATGCAAGCTTGTCAGCTGTACAATAGTCTTACCAATTCAATATCTGTTTCCCCGAGCTTGTTTACCATCCTACCTTAGCACAAGTAATTAGAGAGCAGCTTTAGACCTGCTGCATGGGAGATGGCCCAAGCTCCCGACCGTTGGAGGCTTTGTCCGCTTTATCTCCGAGCGCTCCCCACTTGGTTCCACTGGCCAGCTTGGACCGATCTAGCCACTTGTGATCGTGCAGATGTGAGCCAGGCCAATCATACTCGTATACTGAATTATGTACTTGTTTCTTTGAAGACGCCAGGTTGCAATAAGTCTGTTGGAATATCGTGTGCCATTATCTTACAACCGCTGCGTCTCATTCGGTGCCTAGTCTGTGCTATGGACCGTTGTTAGTACACTATCCTTTCAAAGAGCCGATGAGTCTTTCAAGAAAGGCACGCATGATCGTAAATGGAGGAAAGCCATTCGCAATATCTGCATCGTCCAATTTGACGAAAATATCCGTTATAGTCTCCAATATGTGCAAATCCGCCTCCGCAGATGAACCTCGATCTGTCACCAGTCGTCTGTACAGTGCCATCACAGCAGTTAATATAAACTGGGCGTATATCCTGTCAAAGTTAGCCCCAGATGCCCGATACGAATTGCTTCCACGCCGATTAAAATAGCGCTAGACATACCAGAATGTTTCTTTGATGACCAGATCTCGAACCCGGTTCATGTATAGTAGAGTTGATCGTGCGGCTTGGTAGCACAGCTCCAAGCTGGATGAGGGGGGTGACCACCCTTGTGGAGTAGCAGGCCCAAGCAGACTTGCTTGGTGGATCTTGGTCAGACAGTGATAGAAACCTAGATGGAGATTGATTCCTCGTAGACTAAGGTCGTGGAATAACGTGTTCGGAAGTTCTCCATCTAAGAATCTTTCCGGCTGAGCGACCGCAGGAAATTGAGCTTTGAGCATATTGAGCTCATCATCCATCTCGCGCATGACCTGCAGTCGCTCAGACATCGACCGAGATAAACTCCGATGAGAGAAAAGATTTTGGTAGATTCTTGACTTTAACATAGCAAGTCTCAAATCCGATGGAAACAGAAGTTCCCCAGGAGATGCTTCCGTGAGAAAAAACTGGTGATTGGACGAGGCAGCGACATAGTTCGGCGGTAGATCAAGATCGCAATCATTATCATTGATCAAAGGGGGTTCACATTTTCGGAGTGACATCTCTTTATCGATTGAGTAGCAGAGCCAGAATAAGCCTCTCAGGTGTTTATGATGTTGCAATTCATCTGGGGCCCGGGCCTGGTGAAAGCCACGGTTGGTATGTCCGCCCAAGGCGATAAGAATTCGAGCTGCCATTGAAAGAAGTAGCTCTGCTGTTTGTGGTTGACCTAGTGGCGCAATATAGTGTGCCTTGGATTGTCAGAAAGTGCTTTCGGATTGTGCTGCTTGTCTCGTATTGACTTACAAGAAGCAGGGTCGCTTCCAAGGCTCGAATATTAGTATGAGCCATCATCATCTGTGGTACCAAAGACATCGCAACTTGCATATAAGCATCGGGGAGGGCATCTTTGAATGGAGGCTCATGATTTGGATCACCCTGGCGTATTCTGCTTATGAAGGCAGTAAATGCAACCAGGCATGCTTTGTTCGCCGCGTCATCCGGGCCGCCTCCTTGATCAAGGACAATAGTATTGGCCAGAACCCTCAAAGATCCAATGTCAACAATTGGAAAAACGGAGTAGAGTTTATTGCGAGAAAAGCTTTCAATTGACTCATGAATCATAGAACGCGATGGCCACCGCGGTGAAGGCAGATCATCGGACTGTGCAGAGGGTGACTGAGAAAGCTCGATCTGGCGAGCAAGATCTTCAAAATTGAATATTTCAGCAAGTCCATTCCCTTTAACGGTATCAGGGTTGCAGTATTGAAGATGCCATCGGAATGCCTCTATGGAGGTACTCCAAGAACTATCAAAGCCGAGAAGTGGTGACGGAATAGTATTGGAAGACGTTGAGCTCCCTCTCTCGTCCCGGAGGGCATATTCAAGCCTTTTAACCTGTGCTTTGCTTTCTTCGAGTTGTCTGAGGAACATAATAAGCGCAATGTCCGAGTTCAGGAGCAGTACAAAAGGCGGGGCTTACTCGCGGACACTCCTCTTGTGTGGGGGTCGAGTAAATACACATGGCACTCCAGCAAAATGACATGTCTCACAGGCTGGTTTTGCCCTGTCGCACCGGATCTAGAGCTCAATTAGTTAGCGCAGTAGAAAGTGGAGGCTTTACAAAGAAAGATTTATCCCACCTTCCGCTGCCGACACAGATTACAGGCAGTTCGTTCGCTGTTGTTACTAATCATGTGTGCGACATTACTCGATCTGCCGGTGGCGCTTTAGTTCCTCTGGTACCTGGAGGGATATCTCCGGCCTCCACTTAGTACTTCGCTTTATTGGTCCGGCGGATCTGCTTGGGGATCGATCATGACGCCGACGTTGAGCCACTCCCAAGGAATGTTTAGTAAGCGGGGACTGTGTCTCAACGCTCCGGAACTAAGCCTTTTCTGGTAATGAAATACTACTGGTGAAATATGCTTTCTGAGCAGGGTCTTGTCTAGTCTAGCTTGTAAGTTCTTTTACAAACAGGCCCGTGTGCTAAGTTAATTTCAACGTCTTTTGAAGACCCATACCCTTACTACTCACTCGGGTACTCGCAGGCCTCCGTCCGCACACGGAGACATTCCAAGACTACATACCTATGTCAAGACACAGTTGCTCAATATTTCTTTACTCAAGCACTATAGCAGTGCCGCGTGTATGTGCAACGGCTGTCCCGGCTTTTAGAATCTCTCTATATAAGAGCGAGACTCAATGGAGTATTAAGGAAAGCCCAAAATGGAACGGAGATAGTATGGGGTAGAACGGTAGAAGACAAGAACGTTTTACCGCTTGTTAATACAACAATTGAATACAATCGATATCTGCAAAGTACTATGATTAATTTGTAGCCTCCGAAAAGACCAGAGGTACCCTTTGGAATGGTCTGCAAGCTCTGCGCATACTGCGATAGCCATCAACAACTAATAGAGAGTCGCTATCAGCAGGCTTTATGTACAGAGGACGCGAAGTGATTTAGAAGGGAAGGGGGGGGGGGGGGGGGAAAGAGAGATAAAAAAAGGAGATGAAACAAAGAAGCTCTCTGGAAAATGGGCGGCCCCCGGGTCACGATAAGTCAGCCTCTAGCCCCATTTTGTAAATACCGCCCAATGTGTTTGCCTACAGGAACTTCTCGCCTGAGCCTCTCCTTAGATTTGATATTTCCCCAGCATACAGACATTACTTGTCTGCGCAATGGGTTCAGCGGATCAAACAATCGCTCACGCGGATGGATCAGACCCAGCGGAGTTTCGACCATCTCGGCGTTTCTATGTGGCATTCGGGAGCCTGTGTGTGGTGATCCTCGCTGCTGCCTTGGACGCAACCTCACTGTCTACGGCTCTGCCGGTATGTGTGCTTCAATTGGATGTTGAGAAGATGCTGACTTTCTAGATTATTTCCAACAATATTCATGGCTCTGCGATCGAAACCTTCTGGGCGGGAACCTCGTTTTTGCTGACTAGCACGGTCTTCCAATTGACTTTTAGTTCTATGTCTCAGTCCTTTGGCCGCAAAGACTTAATTTTGTTATCTCTAGTCCTTTTCACGGTCGGATCCATCGTTGCAGCTGTCGCGAATGACTTCACCTCCCTCCTGGTCGGACGAAGCATCCAAGGCGCGGGAGGCGGCGGGATCATCAGCCTGACTGAAGTTGTGATCACCGATCTGGTACCTCTCCGCCATCGAGGAACATGGTTTGGATACCAAAGTGCCGTGTGGGCAATCGGAAGTGTCACAGGCCCAGTCATCGGTGGCGCATTGGCTGAAGCAGCCTCATGGCGGTGGATATTCTGGATCAATCTGCCAATTTGCGTCGTTGGCTTCATCATGACAGTTGCCTTTCTCAAGTTGAAGCGTATACCAGGAGACTTTATCCCGAAGGTAGTTGGGTTTGATTGGATTGGGGCGGTCCTGCTTACAGCATCTTCGACCTCACTTCTCATTGCCATCTCATGGGGCAATGTTATGTACTCTTGGTCGTCATGGCATACAATCGTGCCCTTGGTACTTGGTATTTCAGGGCTGGTAGGATTTGTGGCTTATGATGCGAAGATCGCAAAAGACCCTATTATTCGTCTCGCCATTTTCCGCCATCGAACAGCGCTCGTCAGCTATCTAGGCACCTGCATTCACGGTATTCTCCTCTGGTGTCTCCTCTACTATCTGCCTCTCTACTACGAGTGCGTCAAGGGATACAGTGCAATAATTGCTGGAGTGGGTGTCTTCCCAGAGACATTCACTGTGGCACCAACTTCAATTGTCGTTGGAATACTAGTGACCAAGTATGGAACATACCGATGGGCTATCTGGTCTGGCTGGACTCTGAGCACCCTTGGGCTTGGACTGCTCTACTTGCTCGGAGTCGATACCTCGATTCCTGCATGGGTTTTTATGAACCTTGTCACTGGTCTAGGACTGGGAATGCTTTATAGCAGTCTCGGGTACGCGGTCCAAACAGCCGCCGAAGAGAAAGATGTCGCATACGCCGCATCAATGTATACATTTTCTCGATCATTCGGACAAAGTGTCGGCGTTGCTATTGGAGGCGCTATATTCCAAGCGCAATTTGAGGTCAAGCTCAAGGCATACCCACTCTTGGCTCCAGATGCTTCCCAACTCTCGCAAGATGCAAGCTCTTTAGTACAAACCGTCAAGACTATGGATCCTCTGTCGCCGAAACGAATGATGTTAGTCAAAGCTTATGCCGACAGCCTTAAAGTGGTCTGGGCTACTATGGCTGGTCTCGCATTTCTTGGGCTTCTCACCAGCGTATTCACGCAAGGACTGGCCGTTGACCGCGCTCAAGAATCACAGCAGCAACTACAGGAGAAGGCTCCCTCAACCAACACAGAGCCAGAGGCTTGATATCAGCTAATATAATAACCAGCTCAACCATCTCGACATATGATGATTACACATGAGCCGGTGCCCTCCAATATGCTCTGGTGGTATCAACCTTGGAATTCCCGAGATTCACGAGAACATGTCACATTACAGGATTTGAATTACCCTGTGTTCAAACATGCGCTGATTCCAGCTCATGTAATATATAGAATGTACACTTAATACTTAATAGCTAATACGCCTCCAAATATTATTTCCAGCATCTTTGAAATCATAACAGCCTCAGGCATC
>JAOYNU010080828.1:0-56882 GCA_026745395.1 Tympanopsis confertula | reverse complement strand
GGTATAGCAGGCAAGCCATGTCTTCGATGTGATCGACTGCGACAAAAATGCTCTCTTGTTGATATTCCAGAGCCTGAAGAACCAACTGAAACGCCCAGTGCTGGCAGTGGGACAGATGCGCGGTAGGAATTGATCCCCACAGGAGGCTAATTCCGCGATTAGAACACTATATGATAAAATGAAGACTAACATATTTTGCCAGGTTGGAGCGTCTGGAAAGAACAGTCGCAACACTTCTTGATCGACTGGGCGAAGAGCCTTCTGGTCCTGTTGAATATGACTTGAATAGGGTTCCAAGTGCTCTAACGACCCCGGAAGATAGCGATGTGGCGTACCAGGACGCGGAGTCTTCCGCAGCCCCCGTCATGGTAATTCGTGATTTGGCCACCAATACTACGAGTAACCCTATTCCTGATACACGACCTCTTGGAAAGGTCCTCGATGATCTTATATCACCCGAGTTATCATTCACTTTGATATCCATGTATGTGATAGCTCTCTGAGCGCTTATGGGGTTTCTGGCTTACACAATGAGTTTTCAATAGTTTCTTGGAGTACTATGGACGATGGGTTTTATTCGACACGGATAGTGATCCAGCGACATTGCTTCCTCGTATCAAGCGTTCGCCAATTTTATTCTGCGCCTGCTCTCTCATCGCCGTGCGGCATACTTCCGAGGAACTAGCAGCCTATCTAGCTCCAAAGCTTTATGAGTCTGCTAGATCTTCGATCTCGAACACGCTGCTCACCGCTCCTCAACCGATCGAATTCTTTCAAGCGGCCCTAATATTGTGCATGTGGTCTACCACCGTTGGGCAGGTTCCCTTGAGCATTGACAGCTGGCTGTTGAGTGGATTTGCGCTTCAGCATGCCCAAGCTAGCCCTCTTTTTGCTACTGTCACAGCCCAGTCTCTTCCTACTACGCGATGGGATGGTGAAACACTCAATAGGTGCTGTTTGTGGAATCATCTTTGCCTGACGCACCTTCATTACTGCGTTGGAACGAGTCGAAGGTCTACATTGCAGTCATGGCAGATTGAGCGAAGTCAAGCCATTATTAACTCAGATCATGCGATTAATTTCGAAGTTCGCATGGTTGCTGAGATTCATCTTTACTGGACTGTTTATGAAAATCTTATTGAGGATACAGTTGATCTGCTCAAATCTGTGGGAGCATTGCAAGCCTGGCGAAGGAAATGGGAGTTTGTCCTTGGTATGTTACTTTTATTCTAACAGGGGAAATTTGCTAACCAGAACCAAGAGCAACCTCGTTCCCAATTTCTCCTGATGGGATTCCATTTCTCGAATCTACTATTATACGAGCACTCTTTGAAAAAGTCGAAAACCCCGCGGGCACGAGAATCACTTGTTTCTGAGATGGTTCGTCACTCAACGGCCATAGTACAACTGGCGATGGATACAGTAGACGAGCGAACTCGCCATCTGAGCGATCACATATATCATATGATCACGTTTGCGGCGATCGTCATTTGTCGCTTAATGAACAGCCACGAAGATCGACTTAGTGCAACATACAACATTACAGAGCTGGATGAGCTCATACGCAATTTGGTTTCGTGGCTTCACCTCATTGGTCTACCCTGTCACGCTGCTCACACACTCGGCAATATAATTGCCAAAGTACACCAAAAGTTACGCCCCTCGGTCGAATTCATACCGGCGCCTATTGAAGACCTTCCCGACGAACATTTTAGTAATTACTACTTCCCCGAATTCCTGGGACTGGGGGCTTCGGGTGACGGGACTTGGGACTTGTTACCTGATCTGAGCTTGTTCCCGCATACTCCAAACTCATGATCCTTCGCTATCCAGAGATAACTGGCTCTACTTGGGGCGATTCATTACCATAGAAATGTGCACGACTTTACAAAAACCTTGAGGTCGATTGAACAGAATGAAGCCAAGTGCTAAAACATGATTTACCACAGTGTCAATCTCAATGACGCCCATATCTACTCTCAATCCAACGGAACAAGGGGAAGGTGACACCCGAGAAAGCAAATGTCAACTCATGGCCTATATTTGCACCTTTCCCAATCAATGAGGCAATGGGTGCAGAATACCAAGTCACCTTCATTCCAAGGGCAGCGCCAGCGAAACCAAACGCAAAAGCACCAATTGCAGCCCATCCGAAGGGAAGAGCTGCCGGGTTGTTCCATTCCTCCAAGTTGTATGCAGTCCAGCGACGTCTGAATATTAGATGCTCTTCAATTACAACTGTAATGTGAATGACAGTCCAATATCCAATGACACTCAGGAAAGTTTGCAAAGTATCGTCAAAGTATACTGCAGCACAACAGCCGATTATTATCGCCACGACAAAACCAAATGTCACTAATATTACACGGGGAATCCGCAATGCCCATGGGCCCAAATTCTGCATGTGAAGAGCAAAGGAATAGTTGTTTGGGATATTATTCTATTCAAGTCAGCTCGCGGTTGTCATATGTTCATGTTGAATGTACTCACCGGAATAGAGCTCAAAGCCGCCAGAACCATAAGAAATTTCCCAAATCCTCCCGCTGGCTCTAGTGCCATTTTCAGCAGTCCACCAATAGAAGAGGCCCCGTAGGCTTCTTTCCAGGCAGGGTTCGTGATGGTGCCTGTGTACAGCGCAGCTCCAAGCGACTGCACTAGAACCGTAGGAACAAAAATGCCAACGTATGTTGCACTAAAGATCTGCCATCGTGATGTCTCCTTGGGCATGCGCACGTTATAATCCGCAGCGCAGTTCACCCAAGAGACCGAGAAAGAGAAAATGCTTGCCATGTAGCTCAGAACGGCGGCTGCCTTGTCTGGTCCTTGCAGCTGCTTCGGGCTCGCGGCTGTAAAAGATGATGCACCTGTGCCTGCAGCCACGCACCAGACTATCAATGGAAATATCCACACGAAAGTATCCAAACGATGGATCCAGGTTATTCCAAGTGCGCAGATCATCCAAACAAGTGTGCATATTATGATAACGCCTGCCCATGTGGGACATCTGCCGTCCGATAGAGCATTGAGGACGACGGCTCCGGAGATCGAGTTTATTGCGTTCCAACCAGTTGTTGCGACCATTGAGAAAATTACGACAAGCATATTGCCCCAGTATCCGAATGAGTATCTTCTTCACAAACCATGCTTATTAGCTCAATTGTCAAATAATTCTCTTGTCAACGTATGACTTACGAGAAAGTCGTCATCCTCAGCCCTGTCAACCCAGCTGTGGCGGTCCATGCCGGTAGTAGATCACTCGTCAGGTTTACAACCAAGATCACAATAAAGGATTCCCAGAAGTTCAGTCCTAAAGGGCCTCCCAATGATCCGATATTCAATGTTGCTACTGCCATGTTGGCACTGAACCTATTAAATCATTCACATTAGTACAGTCAAAGGGCCTTTAAGATGTAGGATCATAGGTGGATAAAGTTTCATACCAGAAAGTTGCCGCATTCCAGAACTTCTGTTTGCTTTCACCCCGTTGCTCTTCTGTTATCCGCTCGATGCCCCCTTCTTCAATAGAAAGCCTGCTAGGGAACCATTTTGAGGAATCGATTGCTTGCTGAGCTTCGGTAGTTGAAGCTTTGTCACTAGATGCAGGATAATGATCCCCATTGATCTCGGAACATTGCTCCATGTTTGACACGTATGATATCGTCTTGAGCTAGAGTTCATCAGGATGAGCTCCGTTTATCTTTATATTCCACTGCTTCTTGTATCTCAACCAATCTACACAACAGCTTGCCTGGTCTGTCGATAAGCATATCAAGGGCCTATCTGACGCCATCGCAAGTATACTACGGGGGATACGCGGTGGACCCACAACAAAAACATCAGATACAGACACGGGCAAAACGGCATCTTATGCGCAGGAAATGAATTAATTATCGCTTGTTGAAATTTCATTACAAAAAAGGAGCATCTCTTGGTAAGATAATAGCTACTTTCGAGGAACTCCCTGTGGGGCTTCCAAGAACCGGGCGAGCCTTATCTTCCGCCGGCATGCCGCGGCATGCCGGTCCATAGCCCTAAGTTTTACAAAGTATAGTAGAACCTCTTCTTGACGACCACAAAGATATAATAGCGCAACTGCGCCGCAAATTTGCACCATGTTGCTTTGTGATTTAACATCTTCAATCCAAATCTTCTCACAAAAAGATGGAGCAACATACGCTCAGCCGCCGCGGGCTGGGACTCCGTGGAGTTGATCATGAGAAAGTCTCACCTGGCTACGTCCTCTACTCGCCTCTTACCTCGAACACTGCGCATCTTGTCTCGACTACTGGAAAGGAAGTGCACCGATGGACCCTCCCTTACCGTGCTGGTCGCCATAGTCGTATTCTTCCGAACGGAATCCTCGCCTACAATGGTGCCCATCCTGACGCAACACAGTTATTCCCTATGTGGGCGAAGTACCGTGGCGGAATGATGCTACAGGTTGATTCAAAGGGAAGCATTCTGAAGCAATATTCTGATCCATATGCCCACCATGACCAAAACCATCTAGATGATGGCACCATTCTCTACACCACGCTGGAGCCTCTGACGCCGACAGAGGCAGCACGTGTTCGCGGAGGAATCCCAGGAAGCGAGGCTCCTGATGGTCATATCTATGCAGACTGCATCAAGCTCGTCGAACCGTGGTCTCAATCCAACATATCCTCCTCGACAGACTTTGATGGCTCTGGCGGAACAGGTGGCGCGAGACTGCTTTGGTCATGGCGGGCGATCGATCATCTTGATCCAGAGGACTTTGCTGCGCATCCGCATTATCCGCTTGAGCACTGGCCATTGATCAATAGTGTCTCTTTTGATTCGGAAGGAAATGTAATTGCTTCGTCACGCAACGCGTCTTCTGTGTTCGTGATTTCGCGCGCTACTGGTGAAGTTCTTTGGCGGATCGCTGCGCCTACGGTTTGCCAGCAGCATTGTGCCCATCAGATCAATGATCAAGGTGATATGTTGATTCTTGATAATGGTGTATTCAGACCTGGACTAGCTATGCCTTTCTCGAGGGCAATTGTGGTCGGAAAGGATAAGAAGATCAAGTGGGAATACAAGGATCGATCAACTGGTGGGCTGGGATTTTTCACACCTTTCATGGGATCAGCTCAAGAGCTACAGAATGGTAACTTCTTAATTTGTGAGGCAGCTACAGGTCGCATTTTTGAAGTCACCAAGGAGGGAAGTCTGGCGTGGGAGTTCGTTGTCCCACAATTGCAGGACTATAAGGATGTCATGGGAGAGCAGGAATTGGGGGAGATGGAGGCAATCGGATTCTCTTATCAGAGTAATGCGATATTTAGAGCTTACAAACATTCTCCTGGGGAGATACCATGGTTGAAAGATGATGATTAGGCTCATTTCCAGTTTTGAAAATAGCTCTTTTCAATAAAATCAAAATCCTAATTCGAGAAGTGAAATATCGAGAGTGCTCGTAGCAGGTCTAGCGAACGAGACCAAGTCGAAGAGATGAATATAGCGAGGAAGGATGCGAACTACCCCGAAGATGGAGGGCGCTGCTGAGTGAATAGAACTCTAGAAACCCATGCTGGAACCCAAGCCCTCAAAGATGTGAACTGAACTGTGTTGCTAAGCTCGGGTCTGTGGGCGAAGCTCTATATACTGGAGTAGGGGGTAACCGAAGACAGAAACATCACTACAGTAGGTAGCTACGACACGGGGCTCGTCACTACAGGGTAGCTAGCACATGTTCGGAAGCAACTGGTGTCTATGTCATCATTCGTAACCGTAGAGCCAAAAGTGACACAAGAAATTTCATCACATAGTCAGAAATCATTAACGGAGCGTGGGTATATGTACAATAAATTATGCTGATCTGAAGATGTTGAGCCAGTATCATAATTATCCCCGAAGTATTAGGATAGCTTGCCCTTGCACGGACGCAATCTCATATTCGCCATTTGACTTGATATGGAAGGTTCAAGTCCTTCTTGTTCACAAATATTTGGCGGAGTTCATGAATCGGTCAACTCTCCAGCTCCTGTCGATCTGTCGATGACAGTTCGGGTGGAATAGACGCCCCCTGATCCAACTCCCGTAAGACTTCTTTTTTGATCGGAGTGGAACTACTGATCGTCGCGCTAGTCAGCTGCTGGCGAAGAGATTTAATTTGTCGTTGTGTGTAAACGTAAAACCAAATCATCGTCCCCACCGCAAGAACTAGGGGCACTCCGAGACCAAGACCCAATCCCAGGGCAAGAGAGTTGTCGGTAGAACGTTTGTTATCTGGACATGAAGCGATACCGGTACCAGATGTCGTATCGCTCATGTCAGTTGTGTTAAACAAGCCAGCTCCCACCACACCCACGACCTTAGTGTTGTTCCACGTGAAAGTGTTGCGTTTTTCTTTGCATGTTGTGGCCGCATCTGACTGTCCGCAGGTATACGCATGTACCGCAGTTATATTGCAGTGGTGAATATGAGCAATGTCTCCCGGAATTTCTAGGGAAGTCAGAATTAGTTGAATGAATGCGCAGTCTCGGGCCATTAGGTTCACTCACCTTTGTTGCATGCATCAGCGCAGCCTTCGCCCCATGATTGATCTTGGCATCCTCCTCGATACAATAATGTATCATTTGCCTTGAAGCACATCCCATTTGACATACAAGCTGCTTCTATGTCGCAGCATTGCATGCCACCCGGGCAGGGGAGCATACTGTCCCCAGTAGTATGGCCATCAGGCCAGTAGCACTCGGCTGCAGCCTGAGCCGCGAAAAGACCCAGTAATAACACTTTCAACACGCCCATTGCCGCAAGGGGTTTGAAAAAGAACAAAAAGAGACGTGAGGTCATGGAGGCATTTTGACAGCTCTTATTTGGATTGACAGGGCTGCCCGCAGGGCTCAACCGATCTTCTTGGCGGCATCGTGGCTGAAGGTCTGGGGGCAAGATATGCCTATCATTGCCTATTGAAACCACTAAAAGCCTAGGTTCAGGTGCTCAGACTATGCGTCAGGGTCCAATGTTGACCAACCCCGAGGGAAACTCCTTGGTTAGCGTGGCGATCGGCGCTCGAATATGCGACTAAGCACTAATCGGGTTCAATCGTGCGCCGGGAAGTGCTAATTCCAACATGGTTGGATCGACAGTTATCTTCACAGTAACATTTCCTGCCATATCTTGCTCTTGCAGATGTGAAAGGTGAAGAATAGCCGCGCTTGAATAAGTTTATTTTTATACTTTTATAAGGTTAATGTCAGGCCTCAGGGCCCGGGCAACGCACGTCCGCGCACAAACCTTGGAATTGTGGATCAGATCCCACATACATTTATCCGCTCGTAGGATAAACCAAGAATATATAAGCGAACATGAGCTAGGAGCCTTGTAAATCCAAGCGGCGTAGGCGTGCATGGACTCTTTTCTCCCTTCGGCGATAGAAGAAACCGCCCTTGACGGAATCGGCTCACGCTTTCCTCGACACACCTACCCTGCAATTTGGGCCAAATCATTAAGATCAATCATTCGTTTAAAGCCTGACCTAAACACAAATGATGAGATAGCTCTTCGTGTCTATGAAATGTAATCTTGGTTAAACATTTGAAACGAATGAGAGGAGAAAACCGACACAATGATAATTCTGGAACTCGGAATCTATCCATACATTATGCTCTTTTCAATTTTTCGTAGGCCCCGTTTGTGGAAGCCACGAATGGAGAAGTAGATCCCTTGCTGTGGCCCGGTCCTGCGGATTCCAGCGCAGCATTTTTGAAATAAAGTCAACGAATTGGGGCAACTCATCTTCTCCATCGATTTCTTTGCCCATAGACATAAGATCCCTTTTTCTGATGAGATCGGGGAATTTAAATTGTCCTTTCAAATTGCTTAGTGACGTGTATATCGGCTTTTCAAATGAAGCTTACTTACCTTGAGTGTCGAAGTATTGACTTGTGTTTTTTCCATGGCTAAGTAGATCTGAAGGGGGCGGTCCTGGAGGTGAAATTATCTCGCCTAGATGTACATCGTCTTCAAGCCCATGGCTGTGGATATCTGAGGGCGCGTCGAAGGGTCCATGGCCGTAGAATAGATTCCAAAGATGATAGAGATACTTGTTAGAAGGAATCCCGAGCTTGAGTCTCGTTGCAAAGGTCTTGCCAATTTACCATGACTCCCAGATTCCAAATATCAGCACTGTAGCTCCAATCCTGTCCCAGACAGACTTCCGGGGCCCGGTATTCATCTGGCTGGATAGGGTGGCTGTCAGGGGGGCCATCGCCGCGCACGGCAAGTCCAAAGTCAGTTATTACCGATCGACCAAGATCATCAGATGACAATGCCCAGTCATTTCGAGATAAATAGATCTCCCGATCGTCTAGTTGTTTCCTGGGGGATGGCTCATTGATCTCATCTTGTGCGATCAGGTCCAGGATAGACGGGTCGCAAAGTGTCAACATGATGTTATCAGATTTCAAATCTTGAATACTTGTTAAAAACGGTAGACAAAAGGATCGTAGGTGATGAGAATGTACCTGTGTGTATGATATGACATTCGTTGTGCAGGTACTGCAGTCCCTCTAGAATCAACATGGAGACTGGTTTCAAGACATCGAGAGGGAGAGTGTTTCCCTTGAAACGACGCTTAAGGATCCATAGCGGCTCACAGAGCGCATCGAAAACCAGACAACTATGCGTACCGCTTGAGCTTGCCACACGAAAGGACTCTAATAGGGTTGCGACAAAGAGGCGCCCTGGATGTCGGGGGTTTGCTTTGGTGATGTGTTCTGTTATGCGCAGCTCCTTTTCTGCGGAATCTTGGGAGTCATAGTTGCTGACTTTGACTTTGATAGCCACATAGCGGGGTGGAAGCCATCGCCATCTATGAAACAGTGAGTCAGGGCTTCAATACAGAAATATTTCATCACATACTGATGGAGATCACGCGCAAGCCATACAGTCGAGCTGGTTCCCCATCCGATTTTGGCAGCGATCTGGTATCGGTTATTCAGCGTCTCATAGAGCCGAATAGGATAAAATTCACGATATTTATAATGGGGCGCGCGTTCTTCCTCAACCAAATTCGATACTGGGAGTAACTTCACGGGAGCAGCGGAAGGTTTGAGTGGAATCGACTGGACGAGCCTTCTTAAGTGCATGAAGTATACCGAATCGACTAAAAGAAATAATTTTTTTTCTGAGCTCCTGCCCCTTGTTACTTGTCGCCTGGGAATAGGTGGGAGCGTGTCATTCATAAGCACAAGATAGTGAATGTTATGCGCAAGTGATCAACTACCACGTGACCTAAGCTTAGTGTTGACTGAAAAGGAAGGAGTCCCTTTCATGTGGTGTTATCACTTCATGAAAGGTCTAAAAAGCATATGCATTTATGTGAATGACCGCTATCATAGTCAATCTTTCAAGCTGCAACTAAACGAAAATAGAACACCTATGCGCTAACAAATGGATATGAAAACACGTAATGTAAACAGAGGCTCTAACGCACAGATAGCAGGCCAAAAAGCAATTCAGTCTGTGTCCAATACACCGCAGCAGCTTTCTGGATAGTCTTCACATCCTCCGCAGCAGGCTCTGCGCTCTTGCGAATATGTCCAATAACGCTTTCAAGCTTAGACTCGCTACCAAGCATACTTGAAAGGTATGCAGCATCGAAGAGAAGCTGGATCTTCCAATCCTTCAGGATATCGGCGCGAGAAGTTTCATTTGCATCGCTGCTCTTGTCACCCTCTTTATTCTCTTCGTTTTTGTCGTCATCATTGGATTGCTTATCATCATTGGCATCTGATTTGGGTGCAGATTTTGGTGGAGTGCCAATATTAGCAAGTTCATCTAAGTTAGACTTCATGTCCTTCGCCAATTGCTTTTGCAATTCTCCTTTCAGGGCTTGAACAGTCGATGGATCCCATAGGTCAGACCCACTTTCATCCATTGACGCAATCAACTTGCGTAGATATTTGAAGGTACTCGGAGAAGGCTGCACTGGTACTGTCTCCCAAAGTGACCGCCCAGGAACAACCTTGAGCTTTTCGGCGTTGGATGGTAAAAGAGACGGGGAATCGTTTTTGCTGGCGATATCTTCAGCAAGAAGTTTTTGAAGCTTTGGAACCAGATTCTCAGAGAATAAGAAATCGTCGGCAACGAAACCTGAAGGTAAGTCGCGTCGGACAAGTCGTATGAGGCGAAGGAGAAATGTGGCCTTTTCGCTCTTCTTTGAAGAGCCAAAGGAGTCGAATGTATGACTAAAGGATTTTTGAAGCGCATCGTATGACTTCCGAACAGCCGATTGGAGAGCTTCTGATAGGGAATTCGGGTCCTTTTCATTGAGACGGGGATTCACGTCAATTTCGTCCTCATCATCGCCACCAACGAGAATGTCGGTCCACCTAAGTCGACGAAGGTCATCAATAGATGCGCTGACATCCTGTACGGATGAAACCCATGCCTCATATTTCAAGAGCACTGCGGAAACTGCGTCATCGCGTCCAAGAAGTCGGTCTATGACTGTCTGCTTGAAGCCACCGGCGCCGTTGGAGTAGTCCGCAATGATCAGATCGGTATCCCAAAGTGATCCCAAAGAGCTGTTTTCCGATTTCTCGAACGATGCAACAGTTGAAGATATTTGTCCTGTTACTTGGTCGATTGCCTCGGCCTGGGCCGTAAGAACGCTTTTAATATGATTATTGAATAGTTCTCGCAGTCGCTCGAGAACATCTTCGGATCGGTGAGTGATAGTCGATCCCCAGGACGAAAGCCACGCCTCAATAGTGACTGCCCGTAACTCCAATATTGCGGCAAAATCTTCACTTCGAGCCAGGCTATCGTCGCACCCACTAGCAAATCGCTCAAATGCTTGTGATGACCACTTCTTAATCGATTCAACGCCTTCGGAACGGCTTAATTCACTCAGATTGATCCAGGGAGTGAAGTTGTTTATTTCTGGGGCCACCCAACGGCCTAAAATTTCGATATCTAGTCCATCCAAGTTGCGAATCTCGGGGTCGGACAGAATCGGCCTCGACTTGAGCTTATGCAAAACATCAGTGAATTGGCGCGATCGAAGCACTTTTGATGTTTGAAGCGTATGGATAAAAAGACGTAATGACTTAGGAATATTCTCTGGTGAATTGTCCAACTGGCTGATCATAACATCTACCCGCACTTGATGGAAATGGTGGATAGCATCGTCGGAGGATAGACCTTTTGCGAGACAACATGCTGCCAACGATTCCACAATGATGTCTTCGCTTGCAGTCGAAGAAGCTAGTCGTTTGTCAATGCGCTTGAGGAGAGTTTCGCGCAATGAGGCGATTTGGTCGCGTAGGTCTGTCAAGAACGGTGGCGTGGATTCGTGTTTCGAGAGTTTGTTGAACAATTGACGAGAGATGACAAGTATCTTGGCAATGAGAAGTAAGGAGGATCGCTTTCGTAGAAGGCGCGCAATGGATGTTGTGCAACGGTGAAGGAGGGCAAGTTGCGCCCCGAAAGCATGCTTATCGGCATCTATGTGACATTAGCCTCTTTCTTCCAGTAGCATAGCCCAAGAGTCTAAGTTATTCCCTACCCTTATCAGCCGTATCCCTCTTCATCTGCCGCGCATGAGCATGCTTTCTTTCCACCAAGCGCGGATTGCACCGCCGCCCAATGTCGGATAGAATGGTCTCCGCTTCCTGAATATCGGTATTCATGGTGACAATTGTTTCGGCCGTGCCGACGAGCTCTCGATATCGTGTCCTAAAAGACAAAATAAATCCTTAGTAACAATAAAAACCACCACTGCTCCTCAGCTACTTACCCCACGAGAGCTCGGAGCTTCTCCTTATTGCTGGAAATGTCTCGCCGCAGTTCCTGTTCCACACGGCGGACCGTGGGAATCTGATACTGGAATGCATCGTGCCATGACTTCAGACTCTTCGGATCTGGAGCCTCAGGGGCCATGCTGGGCGGTGCTGTACAGAGATATCAACAACGACGGAGAAGGCCATTTGGTCCGAATTGGATGTTGCGCCTCAGGCCAATATTACATAAGCTCTTATCTTATCGCTCGTGACTCATAAAAAAGACCCCGCGAGGTGCCGCTTTAAACTATATCAAATTTATTTTTATCGCATACGGAGTGCGACAAAATGCCCTTGATGGAGTCAGATTCACCGGAAGTTCCTCCAGTGGAATCAACGTCGAATGATCTGCCTGACCGATTGCCCTTTCCACCTATCACATATTCTCATATCCTTCACTGCTCATACCATGACTGGCATAAAAGGTACGTAAAAGAGGTCTCTTATGAGCCTGCAGATGTCTAATAATCTTTGCACAGATACCGATCTCTCGCTCCAAAGTCTCGTGTTATCCCGCTATCAGACCAATTCGTCTCCTACCTCCGAGCAGACGGAATCGTCCTTCCACCGGAAAGAGCTCGTCGCGCCCGCGACACCGATGAAATAGACACATATTCCGACGAAGAAGATGAGGAAGAAGGCGAAGACCCGTCTCAAGATTGGTCAGAAATTCACACGGCAATCCGCGACACGTTGCGCGACTTCGGCGCCGTAACCCCAAAACTAAACTGGAGCGCTCCAAAAGACGCAACTTTCATGTCTGCGACGAACGATACAAAATGCATCACTGCAAACGACATCTACCTACTTCTGAAAAGCAGCGACTTCATCACGCATGATCTCGACCACCCATTTGACGACTGCGTAGCAGACTCGGAGCCCTCAACAACTACCGAAACAGACTCTTTAATCCCGCAAGTGCCGTACCACTTGGTTCTGCGCAAGTTCGCAAACTTCAACCCTTCGCTTGAATTTAGATGTTTCGTGCGGAACCGCAAGTTACTCTGTATGTGTCAGCGAGACCAGAACCATTTCGATTTTTTGTTCGATATGCGCGATCTGCTGCGCGCGCGTATCCAGTCATTCTTCGATGAGAAATTGAAGGACACCTTCCCAGACCCGAATTTTACTTTCGATGTTTATATTCCTGCGCCACATCAGCGGGTCTGGCTGGTGGATATTAATCCCTGGGCTCAGCGGACGGATTCATTGCTTTTCAGCTGGTTGGAAATCCTTCGGATGAAGGATCCCATTGGTTTCGAAGAGGAGGGACTTGAAGGCGATGGAGGGTTCGTTCGCTTATCGCTGCATGATGGGCAGATCTTGACGTCTGAGGATGGAGGAGAGCCGGTTAAGGATGAGGAATCGGATGACGAGGCGGAGGATAAGCCTACTAATGAGGGAGATGATGAAATGGCGCCTTTCTTGCCGGAAGTTCGTCTCGTTAAGAAGAATGACCCGGAGGCTTATTCGTTCTCCACTCCGCAGTATTCTGCCCATAAGGTGCCGAAGGATGTTGTTGATGCCTCGCTTGGTGGAGTTGGAGGTATGAGTGAGTTCATGGGCAAATGGCAGGACATCATGGCAGAGCACATGAAGGAGGCCCGAGATGCAGACAGTGACTCTGAATAGAGTTCATAAATAAAAGTCCTTTGTACTTATGCAAGTACTGTTTAAAACTGGACAGGCTATTGAACATTACGAGATGAATTCATGACAAATGTAGATTACGCCGTTGCCAATGCAAGAAAACTTCAAATCATAAAAAGCCTATATATTCAAAACAAATCTACTGTATCAAAGCTTATGCTTCTTCTCTCCAGAAGCCAGCTTCCGGAACTCCTCCTGCGGACCACCGGTCATAAACCGTTCAAGACCCATGAAGGCCTCCAACGCATTCTGACGATCCAGAATCTCCCGCTCAGGTCTCCGAATAAGCTCCTTGATCTTCACTAAACTAGTCTGACTCAAGTGGTTTCCGAGACGGTCCTCAACCTCCGCAAGGACATTCTTCAAAAAGCCCGCAGAGTCATCAGACTTCTTCGAGTCCGCAGTGATAACCTTATTCACGAATCCAGTTGACACTAGCTCGTCAATTGCAATCCGCTTGCTCATGATAAGTGCTTCATTGGCTTTTGAGATTCCGAGTCGCTCGACGAATGCCCGGCTGGCGCCGCCTTCGGCGACGAGGCCGAGAGAGGAGAAGGGGGTGAGGATGAAGGCGTGGGGTGCGGCGTAGATGAAATCGGCGTGGGCGACAAGGGCTGCGGAGAGACCGACGGCTGGGCCGTTCAAAGCGACCACTAGGACCTTGGAGTGATTGTAGAATTTCCGGGTGATGTCGACATTGTTGGCGACGAAGCCGCGGAGGAGATCGCGGCGGACGCTTGAGAGGGCACCGCCCTCTGGACGAGCGCTGGTGACATCTGCACCACTGTTGAAACGGCGTGTTAGTTGCTTTTCTTTGTATGACAGGTTCAAAGCTTGGCGCATTGAATTGCGGATGCTGATCTCGATATCCTCGGAGCTAAGTGCTTACGCTGAGAAGAATCGGCCAGTGCCAGTCAGGACAGTGATGTAGATATCATCGCGTGTGTCTACTTCGCGCAGACGCTCTCCTAGGAGATAGTATAGGTCGACGTCTAGAGCATTCAGCTTCTCGGGGCGGTTGAGAGTGACGATCGCAATGCGGTCCTGATAGGTGACAGTCACCAAGTGATTGAGGTGGTCGACCGACATTGTGAATAATATGGAGTGATAAGCTCTAGAAGGAGAGTTTGAGGTCTTAAAAGACGAAGGATCATGGGTTAATAATCTCTTTGAAGAGCCGAGGATATACACAGGCAGCTCGGCAGCTACGCGGCCCCATTCCAGCTATTAACGCTTTAATGCACAGCATTAATCGCTGCCGTAATTGCGGGGAATGATTCAGCCGAGGCCCGCGGAGGGTCACCTGACACATGTCACCTGATATAGCTGCCTAAAGAGCAAGGCGTAACTATAGATGAGTAATCGCTTTCTCGTGACGGGGCCCACTCTTAATTCGATGGGATCTCAAGATCAGGCCACTGGAGATAGAACTCGCCTGTCGCAAACCTCGAACCACCTCAAGAATTGAATCTGCGCGACTGCTGCTCTTACGCACAAACAATCACAATGTCGAGCATCCTCCGCAGGCTCCAGGGCGGCAACCTGGAAGTTTTCAAGGTAAGGCGAAAACGCGACGGCCATGATATGCCGTCTGTATTCTGCTTCAAGCGGGGCCTCAATTGCATTGACCGGTCTTCTCACTGGTCTCTTTCATTCTAGTTCGGCATGTACGTCCTTTTCCCAATCGGCTGGATGTACTATTTCGGAACGAATCTCGACGACCGCTTCCAAACTCACGGCTTCTGGCCTTCCGCCGAACAATCCCACAAGATCCCGATAGACAAGGAGGAAATTGATAAGGAGCTCGCTCGCATGCGTATGGTTGATGGTGTACGCCGTGAGCGTCGCGAACGCGAGGCCCTTGCGCTGGCGCAAGCTCAGGCCCAATCCGAGTCATCTGGGGAGCAATGAGCCGGTGGCAACCGGAAGCGAATAACATATGAAGCGAAGGGGAAACTTTCAGACATATCCACTATTGAAGCAGAACAATGCGGAAGCATTAATTCACGAATCCTTTTCGGTTCCTGTGGACTGCTGTCCTTGATATGCTCTGCGTTTATTTGGAGTCTGCAGTTGCACGTTGCATGTGCACCAATGATTTGTACAACACTCTGCTCTGGCATCTACGGCGTTTGGTGAATTGATACTGGTGGACCTTATTATAAGGATTCTCAGGCATTTATTTCATGTTCATATTATCAATTATGTATTACAGACCTTATATTGGTCTTCTGGTTATATGCTATCTGCCAAAATTTTACCTAGCAAAAATGATACCATGCGGCTAGGAACTTTCATGTCAGGACAACAGAAGGGTATCAATTGAAGATAAGCTCTGCGCTCAGGAAAGCCGCATATCAAGACACGGCTCGAAGCAAACAGCGCAAGGCCATGTTACGCATCTCTCTGCAACATCCACCCAATCTGTCAAGTACTTATTTCCATCAAAAACCCCGAGGTTCATCCCATATGCACATTTTGAAGCGAAACCTGGTAAAGAAAGAAGAACGCCTAGGATGCGCCAGCTAGAAACAGAGACCCATTGGCACTGCAGAAGCATGAAACAGGCATGCTCCAATTTCCAGCCAGCGATGCACCATGCTCCGCGGAATCATCCTATCAACTCCAATTGAAGCGAAACCCAAACCCAGTCATGATCGTCCGGTGAACAAGACCATTGGCCTGCTCAGAGTTCTCCGAGGTGCTGGGTGGTTGCCGCAGCAGTGTTCTTGGCTGTGTCGTAGACCACCTCGATTGGCTGTGTGGCCTCGCCGAATACTGAGCTCATGGAGGTCAGGCGTGATGACATGAATGTGCGCTCGCCGGCCCAGTAGTACCAGAGGTGTCCGTAGATGGAGCGCAGGTGGTCTGGAAGGTAGATGTAGAGGGCGGTCGCGATCATGGTGATGAGAGTGAGGAGGAGGGAGTCTGAAGCGCAAAGCGTTAGTATTGGTCCTTGGATGAGGATAGTCCCGGGTTTTGAGATAATGCCGGTCACGGGGGCCTGGTTCAAGGGTACGTACTGAAGATGAACTTTTCCGTTGGCGTAAGCATGTAGATGGCGAAAGTCACTTCATACTGGTAGATCTTCAATCTAATCCAGCGAACGATCGAGCTGAGGACCCAGAGGAGTGACATTGTGGCTGGTCAGGGTCGTGTGAGGATACAAGCGAGCGGATTCTGATTGCGCAGGCGAGTCGTAGTTCAGGCTCGGTAGGCAGCGGAAGTGACTTAGGGGCTGGAGGGATCTTGGACGCCTTTCGACTCTGCGAAGTTTCGGGAGAGCGCTTGGTTTTCCTTTGTTGCAAAGGGGGCTTCTTGAGACGGTGTCACTTGAGGTCGGGGCTCTGCAAATTGTCGTCGCGTGACAGGTGCGAGATGTGAAAAGAGGTTGCGGTCAAATGAAGGAATGGAATTGAAAGGCTTATACCAGCATAACGATAGGAATAAAGATAGAAGATAGGAAGAGGTTAGTCCAACGGGGTTCGGTTAGTTCTGAGGCCGCGTGGGGCGCGGGCTAATTTGACGTGACTTTTCTGTTGGGGCCGCAAGGAGACTCGGGGGTTGAACGGCCCCCTGATCGGGTCCCGATTTTCCAGATCTGCTGCGGAAAACTCGGACTCGGCCGGTCCAGGAACACTGTCGAGCATGGTTAATTGCAAATCGAAATTGGAAGAGCAAAATTTGAGAAATTCGTTTGCTTCGCCATTCTGCCGCGAACAATGCCTTGTTTCAGATTTATCTCCTATGCTCCGTATATCCCGAGGGTTCCGCCCGCGGACCGGTTCTACTGGGTACTTGTAGAAAAATTGATATAGTTCAATTGCCTTTTCATGATTCACATACTGACTCAAGTGAGTAGAACCAATTATACCGATGGATTTAACTGAAAATATGAATCTATCAATTAATTACATATGCAGATTAGCATAGCTTTTCCTACATAGGACTCTGGTCCAAGTTAACCAGCGCATCGCATTGAAGACTGGAGGGCTCTGAAGCAGGCTACCAACGTATGATCCGCTGAAGGCTCACTCTCAGTTGCAAATTCTCAACGTAAAAAGTATTTGAATACCATACTACTACCTCATTTTCTTAGAAGTCGATCTTAAAGGCAATAAAAGCGGTTTTATCAGGCTCCGATATAGAACGGGTCTCGTATTCGTATTCCACAGTAGTTAACGGGAATGACTCGGCCTATTAATCGGAGCCGCTACAGAACATGCTTAATCTGCCAAGCCAAAATGATGTCGAATTGATTTAATGTTTTCTTTTTTCTTCCACGGAAAATTGTTATTCCAAGCGGAAGAAGAACATGAGATCAATCCCTGCGTGCAGGGCTTGTTGAGGATGGTGCATATAGGTCTGTGTGTGGACTGCACGATGTCCCATCATTCCAAGAAACATCAGAACAAGTATGAAGTGTTCATTTCCGAATCGTGATACCATATAGGCGTGTAGTTCAATTAAAAATACAGGCCTTTTTAGTCTCAAATTTGTTAAACGTTACGAGCCTCTTCATGGGACCGTCCCGGATCCATGGGTGTTAACGCTCAATCTGCATAACGCCATGATGTGATGTGTCGATGAACCTGGCCCATGTCACCTCGAATTACCGACCGTTTCAATTTCTAGGTCAAAGAGCGAGATTTTCACATTTTTTGATAACTCCCTTCGCGGAACATATAATGACATAGATTTCCACATTAGTCAATACTGTCTTTGTCAAATTGGAAACTTTTGGATACTTGTTGATGGCGACAGAAAACCACGAGTTCGTACCATATTAGCTTGCTGAATTGATATCACTCTTTGGCTAAGGAGCTTACCCATTTTTCGTATGCGATGTATTTATCACATTTGTAAAGCGAGCATGAGAGGCTAAAGCGACCCATCAAAAAACAACATTGGAACGGGGCTCAAATTTTATGTTGCTACAATGCAAGTTGCTTTGACTGCTTGCTCATATAAGGAATTTTAGATAAGGAATGTTGAGCAGGGGAAAGGTAAGCGTGGCTTTTCTTGCTTAATGGAGCAAGCCACACCTGGCTATCATCTGGCTATTGTGGGACGACTCTTCGGACATTATTACTTCGGCTTATAGAGTACACAGTGCTCCGTAATTCGGATTGAATTCTATAATTTGGTATCACCTGAGACTGATTTTGGACATCAGTATCTCAGCTGCACGAACAACACTGAGGCGCAGCATGGTTGGCAATTTGGGGCGAGTATGGTTCACGAGTCCCGAGACAAAAGTACGAAATGTTTGGGGTGTTCAATTTGGGATCGACTATTGGAACAATTGATTTCTAGCTTCGTTTAGGTTTATACACCACAAGGTTACTTCAAAAGCCCGATGCTGCGGAGAATTGAGTGTAAATCATCACGTAGAGTGACGACAATATGAGACAAAGATGCAGGATACTGTGGGTTAACTTATTTGGAAAGAGTCGACAGCCGCCCGAAAGAAGAAAATACAATACAACACGATCATCCCCACAAATCTATGCTGATCCCCACGCACGGCAATGCGTCTTGACGTTCTAGTGGCGACGACTGCCTTGATTCTTAGGACCCATTCGGTGGACACAGCCCAACGAGAATCCCCTCACAACGATGGAAAAATGGTCTCTAGCCAGCCTTTTTGATTTGAAACGTTTCTAGAAAGTCACATCAGATCCATTCCTGTTTGATCTCACGATGGAGCACCCAGATCTGCGAAAATACTACAACACCGTACAGTAATTTGTCATTTTGCGAGATTTATGTGCCCCGAATCCTGGGATCGATCCACTCGAAGTGACAGTGGCGAGAGTTTATTTACTCCATCCCAGATCGCAGGCAAATCTCGGCAACAGCACGAGCGGTGGGGCTGAGCGGGTCGAGACTCAGCTTCCCCTTGTCGTGGCTTCAGCTTTTCTCTCTCATTGCTCGTCGAGGCGATGGCCTATGTTCCGCCCCGGCGCATCGGTTGGCCCGTACAGCTGCCAGAAACCAGTCCCATGCCACGGGCGATCTTTGCTCCACGGTCCCCCCTCATGCTAATGCACGAACAGACAGCAGCGCCAACACAAGAGGGCCAGCCAGCCTCTCCATCGTTCTGACGCTTCTGGCGGAGTTCACCGGAACGAACTGCATCCGCATGGCGGAGTTTCAAACCAGCTGCCCCTGGTCACGCTGACTTTTGTGAGCTATCTCGGCTCTGCTGGACACAATGAACATGGGTGCCACTTTTGACACAGTCCTAGCTCAGCCACAGCCATCTTGAAGACAAAGAGGCCGAGGGTGATCTAACCCGAAGAACCGGGAGCACGGTCGCCTCGAGAACGGGAGCCAAGTGGAACCCCTTGTCGTCAGAGATCCTGCATAAACTGCATAGTTCACGGCACAGAAATCGATCTGCGATGGCTGGCAGGACCCGTTCTCAACCCCGCTTGATGGTGCGTAGCTTGGCCAAGCAAGGCAGGTATCGGCTTGGGACAGATCGATGCATCTCGATCGACAGTTCTTCCAAAGAGTTTTCAAGATGCTGCCCCATTTCTAGTATGTTTTTACAATATTCCGTATCCGTACAGCGCGTATGTATACTGGTCTGAATTACCCCCGGTCTGGGGTTCGGCAAGCCAGCCAGCCACCCATCATATGTGCACGGCTCACGATTCACACTATCGGCTTTGTACTATTGTCGCGGTTGTGCCGAATTGAGCCCACTCTGCTGAATACAAGCACTAAAGTCAGCCATTCGAAGCGCCCTACCCCGAGCTAACGGCCACCCCGAGCTGCTTTACGGGTAATTGCCTTTCATATCGTGGTCGGTTGTTTTCACAATGACCTAAATCCGTTGGTGTGGGTTCCTTTGCATCACACACTCCCCCCATTGACAAATGATGAGAGATAGGGTGGGAGGTGGAGAGATACCCCCCAGTCGGCGTCATATGTCTGCAGCTAGCATAGCGATGCTCCACGTTCCGCGGTACTGGGTAGAAGCACGGGCAAATCGATACTTGAAAAATACTGCAGCTTCTAATGCAGTACTTGTGACAGTTTTCTGAAGCCCTGGAGAGGATAAAACTTCCGCAATGCATATGCAGCCGAGCTACAAGCTCAATCGTTCTGGCTGCAGCTGTAACAGATGACACGAATGAAACGAAATAGCCGAAAGTGACAGCTTCTATTTGCTTTTCCCTGTCTTTTCCTTTTATAGTGGCGTGGTTCAAGAGCGCCAAAACATTCGACTTACATACAGACTAACTTGATTGAGAAGCTTGGAGGGTGGGTGTCTTGTGCCCACCCAAGCTATGAATATCCCCACCTTGCGAGTAGCTGAACAGGATAGCACGCAGATACGCAATTGTCTATTGCCTTTTTTGAAAATTCGAAAAAAGAATTCCGGCAGTCGGTTATTCTGATGCAGCTACATAAAGCTGAGAAATTCCCCGGTAGTTGCTTGCAGCACTGTGGCTTCCCTCCATAATATTTCTTACTATTATTTTGTGGTCATTAAACCCCTGACACCCCAGTGCCAATTCACCTGCAGCTCTGGCTAAAATCTTCTGTTGCTTTAAAGGCCATCGCCGCTCCTATCGCCGTTGCTACACTAGTTGCTACTGCTGCTGCTCCGAAGACTTTAGTCGAGAGCCCAGCCCTCCTCCACGACCTACCTCCCCTTCCTCCCTCGAATATATTAGTAAGAGAGCTGAAAAAGCCTCTCTTCCGGCATTTCTTGCAAAAACTCCCTCGAAGACCTCAATTGAGTCTTATATACCCGAAATGGCCCCCGGTCTTGTCTCTCCCGTCCCGGGAAACACCCACTCCTCCTTCTACAACTTCTTCCATGGTGGCTCACGGCACGTTTCCGGAGCCTCTGGTCTCCTTGAAAACGATAGCTCCTCTCAAAATGGCCGTTCATCGCGCCGTGAATCTTTCATGCCCCGTAAGACTCACGGAGGCAACACCTCTAATCTCACCAATGTTGTTCAATCTCTCTATCGCCGCAGTGGTGATGAACTGGGTACCTCGACTTCTTCCAAGCTTTTAAATAGCAGCTATCACTCTTTGGTTGAATGGATCCGCGTTCAGCGCATGAGCCATCTCCCTCCCGAAGGAAGCAGCTATGATAAGGTCTTGGCTTGGGCTCAGCTCTTCATCGAGCGCCTGCATCACTTCGATGAGAACATTCGCGACTTTGCCGGAGACAGTGGTTTCGCTACTCAGCTTTCCTACGGTTACTGCGGAATGCTCCTTGAGGTAACGAATTCAATTGCTTCTAAGAGAAGAAGTCGCTAATATGTTGAAAACAGCTTGGCAAGGAAAACGCCGATGCGCTGATGATCTCATTCGGCTTCTTCTATAGCACTTCCACCACATTGGTGAATCTCCTTGAACGCACTGAGCTCTTCTCTGTGTCGCAAGAGATCAAGGAACAGCTTATTCTTGCTCTGGCTGATCTTGTTACTTTGATTTCCAGCGTATCGACTCATTTCCACCAGGCAATCAGTGGCTTGACCACTGCATCTATCTCTGTCAACATCTATGACACATTCCCTGGCCAGATTCAGTCCTTCAAGGACCGCTGCAGCAAGATTGCTGAAGCCATGTGGCGCCACCAGCTTGCGCGCGAGAACATTGACACCGAGAGAGGTACGACAGAAGCTCAACTCCATGAAATTGTTATCAATAACTAACAACAATCTACATAGTCTCTCTGGTAAAATCCGTTCGCACCTGGCTTTCTCCCGAAGACAGTGTCTTGGCCCGCCTGGCAGAGAACACTTCCCACCTTGCTCATGAGCGAGAGGAGATGACCTGTCTTTGGGTCGGACCCTACTTGACGCACTTCCTGAAGAACCAGACCAAGACTCTCGCTTTCAGCGGCAAGCCTGGATCTGGAAAGACAGTCACAGCCTCTGTTCTGGTTGATCGTTTGCAGGACCCCATTGGCGGTGTTTCTTACAACACTTTGTTTGTTCCGATCAGTAAGATCCGAAAAGCCTGTTTTCAAGTGAAATTTTTCTAATACTTGGTTTTCAATAGACGCTCGAATTCCCGCCGAAGCCACCTCCGTCGCTGTCGCAAAGACAATTCTCTACCAGCTCTTCGAGAAGCGCATTGGTAATATCCAGCTCCTGCAGATCCTGGGTGAGGCATATGAGCAAGCCAGAAAGACAACTTCGGAGTCTGACTATGAGCGCATTCTATGGCACTCGACCCAGCGCGCCCTGGCGGCCGCTCTTCGTGGAACTAAGGAGCTCGTTGTTATTGTCGATGGTATCGACGAAGCAGTTGGCGGAGAGGCACCTCTGTTTGAGAAGCTCACTGCTGCTGTTGCCCACACCACTGGCGTCCGCCTGATCACACTTGGTGGCGAGAAGCCAAAGTCTACAGACAACTTGCTTCACATCCCTATCACCGAAGAGCGCAACGGCGATGATGTTTCCATTGTTGTCCGTAGCAACTTGGAGCACAGCAAGGTCTACCAGGGAATGTCCGAGCTGGAGCAGGAGTCTCTTGTTGATCAAATTGCTGAGGGTTCAAACGGTTCTTTCCTTTGGGCGAAGCTTTGCACTAAGCGTGTTCGTCATGAGCACAACGCTGAGAGTATGCACAAGGTCGTTGAGACTGTCATTAGCAGCAAACTTTCCATCACCGACTTTGTGCAGAACGCTATCGCGGCAAACGAAGTTTCAGACGAGGCTCGTCAGATGCTGCTTTGGCTTGCAACTGCCGACCGTCCTTTCCAGGTTAAGGAGCTTGTTCTTTTGGCCTCTATTGATGTCACTAAGCACACCCTTGTTGAGCGCAAGTTGAGCCCCTTGGATATCCTCAAGCCTGTCAACAGCCTTGTTTTCCTTCAAGATGGACAGGTCTACCTGCGACATGGATTGATCCGCAGTGCTATTCTCGAGGTCTTCTCCAAGGGCAAACTGACCCCTCATGTCAAGGACCGCCACACAGACTTCGTCTCTCGTCTGTTCATTTATATCAAGACCATTCTTCCAGAGCAACATGAGCCATCGCTCTCTCCTTTGGATACTCATGACACCAGTATTTTGGTCAAGAACAACCCACTTCTCGAATTCGCTATCCGTTACTGGCCACGCCACTTCACACAGACAACCGTGTTCAAGAACGGTGGAGAGGCCCCTGCAGCTAAGGAGTTTGGCAAGATCTTCCCCTCGAGTGTTACTTTGCTGCTTCTCCAGAGCACCGTGTGGAACAACATTATCACGCCGACTTTGTTGACTTACCACACCACGACCACCAATCTGTACCGCCAGATTCTGACCACAAACAATGTCGTGACTTTGCAGTCCATCATTAGCTTGGCTCTCTTCCGCCGTGATATCAACTTGGTTCAAGACTCCATTCCTCTCTTCTACGAGATTACCACTCTCAGCAAGACCCTGCTCACCACTCGCCACCTTGTCACCATGAAGATGGCAAACATTTTCCTTGATTTGACTACTACCCAGGTCTCAAACTCCCGCACCGAGATCATGATCAAGCGAGAGGAGATTTACCTCCTGGTTGTTGAGTGCTACAAGATTCACTACGGAAACAACTCTGAGAATGTTGTTACCACACTCAAAGCACTCATCGAGCACTACCGCTTGACAAAGGAAGAGAAGAAGATCCAGGAAATCACTGTGATTATCCAATCTATCACTGGAGAGCATGTTGGGCATGACAATGGTCACAATGATTTGCACGTTCACCTGAAGGGCCACAGACGCCACCCAAGCAGCCAAGGTGGAATCCAATTCATCTTGGATGCGGAAGAAGATGAGGTGACTTCCGAGGAGTTTGACTTCCACGCCCTTCTTCGACTTGCTGAGAAGTACCGTGCTGAGGGCCACATTCTTGAAGCCGAGCGTGTTTACGTTGAGATCTGGCAGCGAGCTACTCGCGAGTGCCGTATCCAGTCATCTTCTTACTGGGAGGAGATCAAGCTTGAGGCTGTCATTGTCTACTCCAAGTTCCTCAAGCACGAAAAGCGGGAGACTGAGTCCTCTGCTATTCTCTCCAGTGTCTGGGAGGAATACAGACACACCAGTCTGTCTCTTACTGAGAAGACTTCTCATCACTTCCAGCAGATTGCGACTGTGATGGCCTCTGTCGGCCTCTCCGCTGCTGCTTTGTCTATCTTCAAGCAGTGCGCTCACTACTACCAGAGTAGCAGTCAGACTACATCATCTCACTACCAGGAGATTCAGCAGAGCATTACCTCGACTTCTGGGCATGTCATGCAGTCTGTCACTTCGTCTTCCTCTCATGTTTCGGAGTCTACTCTCGAGGAGATTGTCTTCGAGTCTTCTTCATCCTCATCCCACTCGTTTGACCAGAACTCTTTCACTGCGACCACAACCTTGGTTGAGCTGTATGTTTCTCAGCACCGCTGGAAGGATGCTACTCGGGTGACAAAGAAGGTTCTCGAGGGTATCTGGGTCTCGTTGTTTGCTCCTTCTATCCAGGACGTTCTTCTTCCCAAGGACAATGTCGACAAGGTCATTCAGATTGCCGAGCGTCTCAGTCAGTGCTACCACTACCGTCGTCGCTTCGCTCGTGAGGAAAACATCCGTACTCGCATTTACCGTGCTGTCCGGGTTGCTCGTCCTGTTGATGACAAGACTCGCCAGCGGGTTACTCTTGACCTTATCCGCTACTTTGAGCGTTCTTCCCAGAGTGACAAGGCGATCACAATCTACCAGGAGATCTTGGACGACCAAATCAAGCATTTCGGCCCTGAGCACCCAGCTGTCATTCAGACTCTCTGGACACTTGCAGAGCTTACTCGTCCTCGGCCTATCTTCGTTGAGTACTACCAGCGCATCATCCGAGCCTTGAACAAGGATTCTCCTCACTGCAAGCCCGAGGCACTCGAGCCATTGATCATTGTTGCCACTGAACTTTGGACTCAGAGCCGCTACTCCGATGCCGTTGCTTACTTCACGTTGCTTTTCACTACATTCCTGAGCCAGCCTAAGCAGCCCAAGTTTGAGAACAGCAAGTTTGTGCAGGAGATTTTCATTCGATACACTACCTGCCTGCGCTCTGTCCGCACTGACTACAACATCCTCCACCGGGTGACTGTTGACTTCCACTCCAAGGTCAAAGCCGTGTTTGGTGTCACTGCTTCGATCACTATTTATGCCACTCTTACTCTTGCGAGAGTGTGCCAGGAGTCTAAGCGCTACGAGACCGATGCCATCACACTCTATGAGGAGCTCTTGAAGATCGAGTCTACCGAGATTGACCACGAAGAGATCACTGCCACGCTTGATGGTATCTACGAAGAGCAGACTCTCGCTGCTACCTCTTCTAGCACCTCGCTTTCCTCTTCTCAGGTCGAGCGGGCCTCCAGAGTTCTGCGCAAGCGCATTACGAGCACCCGCGAAACTCACGGTTGGGCCCACGAAGAGTCTTTGTCTAAGCTCAAGGAGATTATTTCTTTCCATTCCAAGCACAGTGAAACCGAAACTGTGCTTAAGGAGTTGAAGGAATCAACCGTCCACATTCTGACCTCGGAAAGCTCTTCTACTCGCCTTGTTGCTGCTGCCGTTACCATTGCTAGCAGTTACATTGCTACTAAGCAGGTCCACAAGGCTGTCGAGATGTCCCAAGAGATCTATCGCCAGATTGTCATGAAGGACAGCTCTAATGTGAAGACCTCCCAATTTGATCTCACCACTAAGAGTCGCCAGAGCCTCGTCTTCCTCGCTCAGCTTGAGCACAGCTTGCACCAGCACACTACTACTGTCACTGATATTCTCGCATCTTTGACTACCGAGTACGTGTACTTCGAGGAGTTCCGCAGCTTCACCTCTAGCAAGTCGGTCTCGTTCCACTCGGTGACCATCTCTGCTTCTCGTCTGTACCACTTCCTGCTCCGCAGCAACCGTCTGGAGGCAGCTCACCGGGTCTTCGCCGAGTTCTCTGCCTACTTTGTTGCTACCGAGGGCAAGCGTGCCCAGTTGACCGATGCAAACCAAATCAAGATTTTCCTTACGACTATCTTGAACCATTTCAGCACCCACCAGTCCTCGAACATCGTCCGATCGGTCGGTATTGCCAGCAATGTTCGCGTTCTTGAACTTCTGAAGGCCCAGAAGTATGACGACGCCAGCAACCTTGCTCTGGGTGCATTCCACTACATCTCTGCTCACGACAACTTCAAGAGCGCTGCCATTGTCAAGTTCGTCTTCACTCTTGGTGTTTTTATCACCGGTCGCACCATCGCCCCTCAACCCGATGCTGCTACCCAGAAGAAGCTGCACGCTGTCTCAGGAGTTATTATCAAGGAGGTTCTCAACGTCATCGGTGATCTCAAGATCAACCTGGCCCAGATCAGCCTTGACTACTTGAACATTCTCATCGGCATCCTTGGCGAGCAGCATGACTACAAGACCCTAGTCTGGCTCCTCAGTGGCCTCTGGTCCAGCCGCAACCAGCAGATCACCTGGACTCCTCAGGTCACTCTCGGCCTCGCCCGCCGCTACATCCTGGCCCGCTACCTCGTCGGCGATGCCCTCAAGGCTTCCCGTCTGGCCGAAGACATCGTATACAACTGCCGCCGTGTCAATGGTGCCCGCCACTCCCGCACCCTGGAGATGTCTACTCTGCTCTCCCAGCTCTACACTGGTATCGCCCAGCGCTACCAGAACGAGAAGGCTGGCCAACACATGAGCAACAAGTACTACAAGAAGGCCGCCAGTGTCCACGAGAACATCCTCCGCGTCTTCGTCGACCCCGTCCTCGCCGAATTCGAGGGTGGCATGGACAGCAGCAGCTTCAGTCTCGACGGTGGCTCGGCCTACGATCTGAACATTGAGGAATCTCCCAATGGCTCCTCTCACTCTGAGGGCGAGCACGTCCGCCACCACTTGCAGCTGCTGAAGCTCTCTTTTCAGCGACTTGGTGACTGGCCTAAGGAGTACAGCGAGTACGAGCGCCTCTTCAGCGATCTCTCTGATGAGTTCCAGGGTGAGCTTGAGGGAGTTGAGAGTTTGCAGAAGTGGAACTTGAAGAACTTTGGTGCTGGAAAGGCTTCGGCTGCTGATGATACTTTGAAGTTGGATTCTATTTCTTGGGAATTGGACCTCAACCAGGCCAATGGTGCTAATGGTGCTGTTGAGGAGGAAGAGGAGGAGCTGTAGTATAGCTGTTTGATTATTTTGTGTGATCGTGCTTTTGTTTGCAAATATGCGCATGGTTATAGTTTGTTGACACTGATAGCTGGTCTATAAAGTTGCGATGAAATTTCAAATTTATCGATGTTCTGAAGATTTCGAACGTTTTTGGTTTTAATGTAAGACTCATCAAGGGATTGTCTGAACAGCTGACTTTCAAGAATCAAGCCAAAGACTCGACAGAAATACTCCTAAAGTTCCTTGGCCGCCTGACCTGACTGGGTGAGTGATAACATACTAGAGGGGTTTGAGTTTGGAGTCCGAATAGCATCCGAGGGGGTCAACGCAGGATGACCCCCAAGCCTATGTCATTCCAGACCAGTATGAGCATATATCTTAATATTGTATGCCTTTGTGGTTTTTAGGGTGAGAGCGTACTGATGTATCAATAGCACTTGATAGGAGATTTTATGATGTCCGACACAAATATGAGGGTATCATCCAATGTACGTTACACCAAAAATGCCCTCAAGTAAGCGAATGTCAGCAGCGCTTACTTCGCTCAGCTTCCATAAAACGAGGCGAAATTGTCAGCCGCAACCACAACCACGCTAAAATCTATCACCGACTTACGCATTTACGGCATAACAAGCGCAAGTAGTATTGAGCGACGATTATCTGTGAGATTTTTGCCGACATGGGTTTGAGAACTCTCGTTAGGAGTTTGGGCTCTTCGAGGAGAGCAAACTCATCAGCCTCAACGTCCCCGTCGCGAATGTCAGCGAATACTGTAACGAACGATACTCCCACCATTCCTCCTAGCCAGAATCCGACCCTCGGCCATCTGAACATCAATGAGTTTGGAAATGACTGGAAGTTAGCTTGAGCACTCTTTTAGGGAAGACAAGAGATATTTACTTCTTACCAAGGCAGTTGTGGGGAGCTAGTCAGAATGCATGTGAGCTAGTAAGAATGCATTTGCAATATCTCTGCAGTCTGTCAACTTGTTTCAGCCAGTATTAGCACTCTTCAATCCCGTGTGCATCCGCGCACTTAAAATGAACAAATGCGGCCTAGTCCTCGTCCTCGTCCTCACTGGATGACTCAAAAAGTTCTCCAGAGACTGGTGCTCGCTTTGTCTTGATTTGATTTGCCGCGAGTTCCATCAGAAGATTAGAATTTGAATCGTCGGAATTTGATGACCCACAATCTAGTAGAGGCTTATATTCGTGGCCCAGCTCCTCTACTAATGCCTGCAACATATTTCGAGGAATATAATGGCCAGCAGTGGCCCAGCAAAATTTTCCTCCTTCGTCCTTTAGCGATCGGGCTGCAAAATCTCTGGTCTCCGGGCATCTGGACATCTGCCACGATCTCCGCAGAACCTGTATGCAGTAATGAAAGTATAGATATCGTGCTGAAGGTCTAAAGGTGGACTTAAACTGGAGTTGTCGGCCATGGAGGTCCCTAAAGCGAGTTTGGGTCTTATCATCAACTTCTAGTTCGAGTTGATCCCACTCCCAATCCAGTATCTGGATTTTAAACTCTCTTGGCTCATTACTGAGCCATTTGCTAATCTGTAGCAGGCTGGAAGTGTCACTGACATCAGGAACAATGGCTAGTTTTCCAGCATCGAAATATTGTTCGACTTCTTTGCTTATCAGAAGGCCGTTCTTGGTTGAAAAGATCGTGTTCTCTTGACTCTTTCCAAATATCACATCTATGGTCGCTTGACCATGCATGTACGCAAATAGGTGTGCAGCTATTATCGTATGCGCTGATCTGTAGGCATGCACTACTGGACACCATAATTGCTTTTGTTTGGGGTGCTGCGCATTATATGCCTTGATTAAGGCCGAACGCCATGTATGTTGGTCGGCTCTTTTTCGCTTGCCCGAGCCAGTCCAGTCGATGTTGATGCCCATTTTTGAGGTCGTGAAAAGCCTCATAAATGACGCTCTTAAACTTCTTTCTTGAGTTTTCTCGCGTAACTTCTCGGCTCGATCCAAACAAAATTTCTCGGACTTCTCATGCGCTTTAAGCCTTTCCAAAATCTGTTTTGCATCTTCGGTTGCAATCCAATCGATATCAAGGCCAGAAAAGCTACCTTGGGATAGCTTGCGCTCAGTTATCGTTCGTTCAATAGCTATGTTCTCTATTTCCGCAGCTCGAGTCCAGTAGTCAGAATCATATAGGCCAGACGGCTTCCATGTGGCCCGAGCTTGATCGAGCTTCCTATCAAGTACGACTTTTCGTTTCTTCAACACAGCAAGCTTATCCGGGCTTCTATCGGAATCGGACTCATCGGCACATTCCTTGCTTCGGCTAGTGTTCTCCATTTTGAGGCTCGAGGGTATACGTATCGGAGGCATACGAGCATAGGGTATCGATCGGAGATGAACGAATCACTTCGGGGTAAAAGCAGCACGGTTGGTGAGTATCGAGATCTCAATGTAGTATTCGCAAGGATAATGAACACTAGCTATCAGCTCGCAGCTTCCCGAGACTACTTGTGGACTCGGTACTCGGCGGGCGGTCAGTCTTTTAGCGCTCTTTCGAGGGGCGGTGGCACGCCGATCGCCTTTTAATGGCGGCAAAAATCTAAATCCAATACCAGTGCTCAAGATAACATACAAAGTATTGCCGGTGACAGATCCTACTTAAACCCTCATAGTGGAAAATGCAGCGAATGTATCTTTTGAGGAGCCATTTGAGCTTCGGGAACGCTCAGTGGGAACAGCTCTTCATTTTGGGGCCTTTTTACTCAATTCATCGGTATTGGAACTATTCCTAGAGTCGGAAGCTGCAAAAGTGAACCATCAAGCTACCAAATGGGCGCCCGTGGACATGTCCGAGTATTCAACTGCAGACGGTGAAATCTCATTTTCTGAATATCGGAAACGTCCATCGCTTTCATGGAAAGCCTTACTCGAGCCAAGCAGTTTAGAAGTGCCCGATGCAGACAACGCACCTAGAGTCCGCATTGGAGGGAGCGAATATGCGGATAGCAATGGTGGCGACAGGAGCGACGATAGAGGCGACAATACGAGTGACGATAGGTCTTCCAATGGAGACGGCAACAATCGATTGTCTCTATATGAGGTTACCCCTTTGCATCTTGCGGTTGGCCACGGATTTGTTGAGAACGTCAAGCTTCTCCTACAGCACGGCGCTGATCCAATAATCAAGGAACGAGGCGGCCGTTCAGCTCTTGATATTGCCAAATCTCTGACTTACAACAAAGATAGAGATGATCTTGACGAGGCGACCTTTTTGTCTAACAAGAATGAGATAAGTAGACTACTCGAACAGCATGGTCAGGGATCGTCAGATGTTACGAGATAGTTTTGAGCTGTTCAATATCGATAGCTTTTCATGCAAATTAGCAACATTTGTGCTAGCATTGGAGAAATTATTACGCATGATAATTAGCCTGTTATAAATTACTATTTCAAGGAGCAGACTTGGTGGCTTGGCTGTTGTTTTCCTTTTACTGCTAACCTTGTTGGGGCAGTCTTAAAGCCACCCCCTCCGCCTACCGGAATCGTCCCCCTTCATTAGACCACTCTGCTTTGGATATGTCGACGCATAGAGTCATTGTGAATCGCATGTGCGCTAAACTATAATGAGCAAGGCCATACGATAGAGTTCAAAGAGATTGCCCAAATAGGACTAGTGCAGGATAGGAGAACCCCGTAGTTCTAAGAGTACCCTCTATTATTGATCACAGACACGCGTTTCAAGGCATGCAGACGAAAGAGCCCTAGGACCAGTAGGCCCCCCATATCCCTCGAAATGTGCACGAGTGAATTTATTCAATCATCTCTTCCTAGACAATTCCCAGTTTGATCTTCAAACCATCTTCACCTCAACAGATAAACGGAATTTGCAGCCCCTGCCATCATGGCAACTTCCTTTTCCACGACTTATTTCCTCAAACGTGATCTGACTGAAGGAATCAGGTATTTTTTTTCCAAGGCTGAATTGTTGTAGGTCTTAGTTTTTGATTTTACTCACATAATGGATACAGACTTAGTGCGCAACATTTATTGTGGCAACTGCACACAAAGTATCTTCTTCACCCTGGTATTCCGGTTAAGGAAGGCATGTTAATTGCCGACATTGGGGCAGGCACAGGGTATGCATCATAGACCAACCTATGAAAAAGTTGCTGCGAAAGGTGGCTGACCATACATACTGCCAGGCTTTGGGCTACTGAGCTTGCCTCCTACCTTCCCTCGGCTAAAGTCGCCGCGTACGACATCACCAACACGCATTTCCCAGCACCGGAATATCGCCCATCCAACCTCAGCTATCATGAGCTAGACTTCTTCCAAGACGTTCCATCTAGTATGATCGGCCAGTTTGATGTGGTTCATATCCGCACGTGGGGCTATATTATCCGTAACAATGACCCAAGCGGAGTCATCCAGAACGCTTCAAAAATGCTCAGTGCGTTCCTCCCATGTGAATGGTGATTTTCTGTCAAATTAAATGCTAACTATGACGACAACGCTATAGAGCCTGGTGGTCATCTGCAATGGGAAGAAGCCCGATTTGCGAGTTATGTGGTCGAAGGCGATGCTGCTTATCAAACGCATGCAATGCTGATGAAAATGGCAGCCTCCTTGAACTTTCGGTTTGGGTAAGCTATTCCTTGTATACAATCTGCTGAAATTTTAAATTACTAATAAGCGAAGATGGATTGAGGAGCTCGATCAATGTATCCAGCGCACGAAAGCCGGCATGGAAGTTGTCGATTGTCAATACAAGCCGTTCTCAAAAGAGATTGTCCCGCTCGTTATAGAGACAGCTTTATTAGCTTTCGAAAGCACTGGGACATTTATGGATGGTCTTAGGGAGGCAAATCCCTCCCTTCCAAGCTCTGAGGAATTCTCTAAGCCTTTGAGCATTTTGTTCAGCGAGGCTCGCAAGGCGAACGGTCAACGACTTTACTGGAACCCCGTCACTCTGCTAGCTAAGAAGACCGGTGATTACAGTTAGCTTGATATTCTTTACCTAGTTGACATCTGCAATTGTCCGAGAGCGGATAAACCCATGGGCTGAGTAGAACTGAGGGATTCCGGCCTGCTTTTATAGCTGCTCTTGATTAGAATCCACAAATTCCAGTCCATGAGATGTATTGAGCTTCTCCGTATGAAGAGAATCGTAACTAATAATCCTCCCCGTAGCTTGAATGTTGAGCCTGATTGAACTTATAGCATTCTGAAAATCCTCCACCGGAAGACAACATGAGATTGGCATGGAAACTGAGCGAAATTTTTTTTTTTATCTATTTGAGTCTTTGTTAAGCCTAATTTCCAACTGAAGTTCCAACAATCGATATTTCTATGATCTATCATTCAAGTACCGGTAGAACGTCTCCCGGGCCCACCGGAGGTCGACTAGCCGCCATATTACACTGTCTAAAAAGACGAACTTCATCCTGCTTAAACGACCCCACAATCGAATGCATTACACCATGATTATTGAAAAGCACCAAGTCACCCTCCTTCCAATCATGGGCATAAATGAATTGCGGATCAATAGCCCTTCTCTGTAACTTGTATAACCGCTCTCGAATCTCAGCCAAGTCATCCAGAACGTCCCCATTCTCAAGGTGAATTTTCCGCACGCAAGTCGGGTACACCATCATTGCCAGTTTTCCCGTGATAGGATTCTTCCAGGCCATTGGGTAGGTCTTGATTTTTGATTCTTCAAATGGTGGTAAATCTTTGTCATCCAATTCGAGGCCTTCTGAAACTATGCCTAGGCCGTTGGAGCGGGATTTCGCCCTGCTCATCCATATATATGGGTGAGGCGCGTACTCGACTTTGCTAGTGCGCACGAAGTGCTTCTCGTCATCTTTAAGTAATTCATAGAGACGATAACCGCTGAAGAAAGCCGTTGTTCCGAGGGGGACGTCGAGAGTTGTGTCTGTTTCGTCGTCGTAGCGGAGGGTCTGGCGGCGATCACTGGGAACTTGGACCGCCAGTAAGGAAGTCACTAGAGGTGGATCGAGATTATACATGGCCGAATCGATGTGCCAACGATAGAAATGCGTAAATTCGGCATCTTGGTCAGGCGGGATTGGGTCCTTGTGGAATGCTTTGTGATGGGGGTGTTTCAATTGAAGATTAGACAGGCCTTCGTACTCGGCGACTTTGCCACTTCCAATGACCTGCACTTGGGGCTGGTGGGGAATCGTGGTCAAATCTGCGTGCAGAACGCTGCGCTTGTCGATTGTTTTGCCATGACTGTAGACACCTGCAGATGGGTCGAAGCGTCTAGTGAGTTCGTATTGGGCGCGTGGTGTGAGGGCCTTTTGGTTTTTTATGACTACTACTTGGTTTTCATAAAGGGCTTTGCGCAGGATAGCGAAGGCCGAATCTTTGTGTTTGTAGGATTAATATCTGTGCAAAGAATTTATAATTTGTACCACTGGTAGCTTACCACTCAAGTCCTCGATATTCAATCCACTCAGTTCGGTGCCGAAGTCTACTTGAGACCCGGTCGTCCTCGGAAGCAGTCGAATATGCACGTTCATTTTCTGGTCCTTTTGAGTTGTGCTTTTCGAAGTGGGCGATCCTTTTTGCATTTTCCAATTCCAGGAATCTGGTGTTCTTATACAAGGTCGGCCTCCGCGGAGGAAGTTGACACATATTCATTGATGCGGGTGACTTTGGAAACTCACCCCAGCTAGATTGTTTACTCTCGGTGCTGACGTTTTGTCAAATTGAGACTTTGTATCACTTGGATAGGATATCTATACAATCTAATTGTGATGACGCGGCCGAGATCTTCCCCAGATAGAAGGTGGGCGAATCTCGAACTCACCCGCTCGGCCTCGGCTGCATTGATCTATAAGAATGCAATAACAATGAAGCAGAACATCAAAAGCATTTCGAGTAAGCAGATATATCACAGTCTATCTGGTCATTTCCTTTTACACGCATACAAATCACAATATCCAAAATGGCAGAACCCACCGGCCTAAGGTTCAAACCCCTGCCTGAAGAAATCAGACAAAGCTCAGCAATCGGCGCGGAAATCCAACTTCCTCCCGGGATGACCTTTCTGGAGCCCGAAAGTCTGACAGAAACGGACAAAATGACTCTCCAACAAGCCTTATTTGAGAACCAAGTGATCGTCATCCGGAAACAAAAAGGCATTGATGCTACCGTTCTCCCAAAACTTGCAAAAATCTTCGACAAAACTGCATCCGACATTCACTCTGCCGGTGAGAAAGCCGTTAGTGACCCGAAGAATATCCTCTCAGCCTACAAAGCTGGGAGACATCCCAAGGCTCCCCAAGTTGGAATTATTGGGTCGGGAAAATTTCACGATTATGAAGGCTTGAAGGAGATTGAGGTTGTTCATTTGGTGAGTACCTTACGGACTTATTCCACTACCAACATTTATTTCTCTTTTGCTAACCATATCTCTATGATTTTAGGACCATACTCTATTTCACGAATCTCCTCTCACTGAAAAAGAGCTTGACGATGGATACACCCGCCCGTACAGATGGCACATGGACACCCCGTTCTACGAACGCCTACCTGGCGAAGTGACGCTTCTACACTCAATCCGCATTCCAAATGTCCCCGACCAAAAGATCAAGTTCCCAGATGGAAAGGTGAAACAGATTGGAGCTGGATCCACAGCCTGTAAGTGGACATGCCCCATTTCACATTCTATCCATATCCTCTATATGAAGCTAACCCTCTCGAATACTGTAGTTTTCTCGGGCGCTCGGGCATTTTCTCTTTTGAGTCCTGAGGAACAGGAATTCGCTCTGAATACCACCGTTACTTATGCACCCCAGGCCTATGAGTATATTAGACAGTGCAAGGCCTCCGAGGATGGCCTTACCATCCCCACAATGGGCCGCGAAGTGCCCGTTGGTGAATTGTCGGAATGGAACTGGGATAAAGTAGCCGAACATCCTGTAGGTGCTCACATCCTGGAAGGACAACAAAAGCTACACTTGCTAACCATGGCCTCTCCTGATACTATAGATGGTCTGGAGAAACCCTCTTAATCCAGAAAGACCCTTTCTCCAAGTCCACGGCTGCTGCGTCTACAAACTCAGCACCCGAAACCCCAAAACGGGAGATATCACGATCATGGACGACGTCGAGCAAGTCCGAAATAAGATCTACAGCATGCAGCGCAAGATCTATGCCGCGGAGAATATTTATGCCCATCGCTGGGAAGAGGATGATTTGGTTATATTCCATAATCGCGGAGTCATGCACAGCATCACTGGACAACTAGCTAAGTATAAGGAAGAAGAGGATAAGAGAAGGATGCTTTGGCAGTGCACTATGACGAGCACAACTGCTCCGAAGCCGTTCCGGGCATATGAGGGGGTAAACGATACGGGCTATGTGAGACTCTGAAATAGAATTAGCTCAGATAGACACTTGTCTCGCTAGACTCAAACTGTAATGCCAGATGACGTTCAAACAAAGAATAAACGCCATTAGTCGGAATGCCGACCTGATAAAGCGAAGGTAAATAATGGAGCAAATCTCGAGGAGCATTAGCAAGCCAAAGGGGCGTCAAATCTTGGATAGAGTAAAAGGTTTTTCGATGAGCAGGGTCAATGTCACTTTGTTGCTATCACGTGGAGAATATTTCTGACAATTATCATCAATATTTGTACGGTATAATTTGCAGTAATTAACGTCAAAATTTCCGCGATCCGACATGCGATACTATAGTCAAAAAAAATCTTGCAATATCGCTTCATGACGCATAAGCACATCCAATCTCGGTATTCAGAGGATACAACACTTTGGAAAAATCCGATATTCTATTAATTTCTATCCATCCAGGATGTCGGTCTCAGCATTGTTTGTGAGTATCTTCGGGAGAAAGCAGTCGGCTGTCTTATCGGCCTTATCGGCCTTATCTGTCAAGCTTCGCGATCCTCCACTCTCTCTGATCACCAAATGTTACGACTACGCCCCTGGCCAAGGCCTCTTTGGCCTAATTTATATGGACAGCTTCCATTTTCATCGTCCCGCTCTTTCACAAATACCCCGGCTCTTCCGGAAAAGCCCCTTCCTCCACGACTAAAGATCAATGATGCCGACTTGACCATCTCCTACCTCAAGGGCACAGGACCCGGCGGCCAGAAGATCGTACGTGGCCTCTGATTACTGTAACAATGCTTTAAACATATGCTGACTTTCTTTCCGATAGAACAAAACAAACTCCGCCGTCCAAATCAGCCACGCGCCCTCCGGCGTCGTCGTCAAATGCCAGGCCACACGCTCCCGCTCGCAGAACGAGAAGATCGCGCGATCTTTACTAGCAGACCGCATCGAACATCAGGAGAAAGGCGATGGTAGCCGGGTTAGCTTGAAAGCTGAGGCTGCGCGGAAAAAGAAGGCCAGCAAGCTCAAGAAGACTAAAAGGAAATACCGGTCGCTCGAAGACACGGCAGAGGGAGAGGTGGCAGAGGGAGAAGAGCTCGTCGACGATGCACCAGATCAGAATCAAGAACCTGACTCGCCAGAGAAGAAGCCAGCATCTTCTTAGCGCATTGAGTGCGCGATGCTTGTACGATACTCGATGGTCTGCTTTGTACATATAAATTAATATACCCTAGAACAACCTGGGAATCGTTGACCATATACTTGCTATGGCCACGGATTGCCAGAAAAAGTAAAGCCTTTCAATTCAAGATGTTGATCCGTAGAGCCAATCAATTGCGCGACTCTTACGCTACATACTGGCAAGACAATTCATACGAAGATTAAGCCTCTCCACTGTCCGGCCCGATCCTCCGACCATCCGTCCGATCCTCCGTGCCGGCGATTGTGAATCAATCGACCACAATTTAAATTCCCAATACAAGGAAGCCCTGCTTGTTAGTATTTCGAAGAGGTATCAATTTATAAGATCTTCACCGGTAAAATATAACCTCACGCTGACCAACGCATGTCAAAAAGGTCTCATTATACTTGGAAGTGTTTCCACCTTAAGATTCGCGGTTCTAGTCGCGTGCAAGTTTTCAGCCTCAGGATGTCCGTACTCCGATCCTCCGTTGGGGCCATTCCTACCTATAAATACCATTAAACTGCCAGATTAATGTTTCAACAAATTCAAATATACAATGGCTTCTATCTGGCCTCGAACAATAGCTCGGGTGGTGAAAAGACTACCAAGTAGCCTGCAATTGGCGCCGAGCCCTCAAAAACCACCATTGAACTATGGATTCTCAACTCATTCCCTCCATCCCCTAATATCCACTCACTCCTCAGTCTCAAAACCCTACGATGTCCTAATCGCTGGCGCAGGCCCAGTAGGCCTAATGCTCGCCACAGAACTCCAACTCGCCGGCGCAAAGGTACTCGTAATAGAGCGCAATCACGACTTCATTACTTCACCTAAAGCAGGAGGTATCAATACTGCCTCCGTTGAAGCATTCCAGCGTCGCGGTCTTCTTCCAGCATTACAAGGTGCCGCCCAGCGCGCTCTTTCCGACATCGTGCCCAAGATACCGGTCACGGGTGCTCTGAAGTCTCTTTATGGTGGATCAGCAGGACATTTCGGTGGAGTTACTGTTCCTGCTTCAGTAGTTTATATGGAGGATCCAATTCTGCAAGGAAGAGGTAAAGATGGATGGTTCATGCTTGTTCCGCAGGTTGAGATTGAGAAGGTTCTCTTTGCGCGTGCCGAAGAGTTGGGGGTTGATATACGCCGCGGGGTCACGGTTGAAGGACTCGAAGCTTCGGGGTCTGATGTGACGGTTCGCTTGAAAGGCAATGATGAATCGGAGTTGCGAGTACCGTGGCTAATTGGCTGTGATGGTGGTCATAGTCTAGTCCGACGGATTGGAGGATTCGATTTCCCCGGTACCGATCCTCAGATTACAGGTCGAGTGGCTGTTGTTGAGATCGAAGGCACAGAGAAGCTGAAGCAGGGATCACAGTACATGCCGAATGGAGTGTATGTTTATGGGCCTTTACCTGGGCGCGTACGGACAGTGGAATTCGATGGTCCACCTACGGATAAGTACGCGCCTCTTACTGCGGAAGAGATCGAAGGCAGTCTGAGACGAGTCAGTGGACTTGATGAAGTTCGCGTTTCGAAAGTCTTGAGTGGCTCTCGCTTCACAGATAATGCACGACAGACCAGCAACTACAGGCGCGGCAGGGTATTTCTCTGTGGAGATGCGGCGCATGTCCATTCGCCGTTCAGCGGGCAGGGATTGAACCTAGGACTTGGGGATGCCGTCAACCTAGGATGGAAGCTTGCGGGTGTTATCAAAGGGCGACTCTCTGAGAAGATACTCGACACATACTCTGAGGAGAGGCATCCAATTGGCATGAAGATATTGGATTGGACACGCGCTCAGGTTGGGATCATGCGAGGTGATCCAGACTCTTCTGCATCAAGAGGTGTGATGACCGATCTTCTGAATACTCGTGATGGAGCCACACATTATGTGAAGCAGATATCTGGTCTGAGCCATCACTACGAGCTTGGACTTTCTGAGCCACATCCGCTTGTTGGGAAACTGGCGCCCAAAATTGCGTTCGACGATGACACGACCATATCGGATTATATGCGAGAAGGGCAAACTTTGGTCATTGATCTCACTGTTGATGGGAAAGTTGCGAGCTGTGTTGAGGATACGAAGGAGACCGTGAAGGTTATCAGAAAGACGTCGAGGTATCCAGATTTGAGTGGCTTGCTGATACGTCCTGACGGCTTCGTGGCCTGGGCTGCAGGGAGTCAACTTAATCGAGCAAGTCTGGAGAGCCAAGTCAGACAATGGGTTGGATGAACTGCGGTTGTTCTGATCCCATTACATTGGTCTCCATTAATCTGTACTATAGACACTTACATGTGGTCCTCCAACAAATTTCATCCAAAGATATTATACTTACAGAGCATTTAGTGGCATCGAGCCATGTCCAAATGTGCAGCATTGTCGATAAAAACGAATAATATTGTTTATCCTACCTAAGGTATCAAAATGAGATATGACCCATTGATCTATGAAATTCGTCATGGAGATGCGCTTTCCAATGTCCATCCATCGCGACATGGTGCTGCAGCTACCACCAGTATTTTTGTATCATCGAGAAAATCCTAAGCCTGTCGCTTAGGAAATGTAGCTACCGAGGACAGTCTTGGCTTGATCATCAAGGCGCGCCTGCGCGAATTGCGAGATGCGGCCGTTGTGTGTCTTGTCGGCTTCCTTGAGGTAAGAGCCAACCCATTTCTTGAGGTCAGCGCCAGTCTCGGGCCACGGGTCCTTCTGCTGGGCCTTGATAGTGTTCAGAGGAGTGAATCCAACACCGAATGACATTTCCTCGACATCGACCTCATTCATGATGTCGTCCTTGTGAGTAACCGCGGGTGGGAGCTCGAGCAGCTTGAGAAGGGTATTGGTAGTGTTGCCCCATCCTTTGGCGAATTTGGTTGCGAAGGCATCTGAGTTGGCGACGATCTTTGTGAGCGAAAGCACCGCCGTCTTTCGGTCGATGGGTCGCGCAAGCTTTTGAGTGTCCTGAAGAATCACATGAGGGTAGACTTGGGTGAAGAGTCTGTGACGGGTTAGCCTCGGACTGAAATTCAAGGGGAAAGCCTAATAAGTAGGCGAAGGCGGTTTGACTCACCCTGCTTGCACCCGCTCTGTAACTTGCATGACAAAGTCAGGGTTGTATCCCTTATCATCGTGGGCAGTCACAAAGTGGAAGAATCGAACAAATCGGAGAGAAAGGTTTTCGGTCTTCGAGTTTTGCAGACGTTGTAAGATAATCTGCATGATAGAAACAAAGTATTGTTCCAGAGAAGCCCTGCATTACATGTTTAGCACCCTGGCCTTTTCTTTAGTAGGGTTGGGGTAATGAAAACTCACGGTGGGAAGTTGGCTACAACAGTCTCCAACAAATCAAATGCGTATCCCTCGTTTGCCTTTGTTGAGACCAACTTCTGGAAAATACCCAGGATAGGCTCGACTTGGTTGTTCTGAAGAATGAACTGAGAGCCGCGGGGGATGATAGACGACAGCAAGCGAACCAGCGCAGGAATGTTTCCGCGGGAGTCCCACATGACGGGCATCAAGATGGGCGCAATAAGTTCCTGGTAGTAAGTCGGCAGAGTTGCAGACTGGTTTGCTTCTAAGAGAGCGGCGAAAAGCTGGAAAACATAAGGCATGAATTCTGGAAATTATTAGTACGTGCCCGGTTATGAGACTTTGAGACAGAAACCTACCTTGGACATCGCCCTGGAGGATACCCGCAAAAGGCGAGTAAATTGCCTGCTCGAGCTTGCTGGGGTCGGCGGGGGCAGCATTTCGGATGAAAGCACCAAGAGCCTCAAAGAAGAAGTAGTAGAATCGAGGGTTGCTGGGGTTTGCGCTGATAATCTGAGTGATTGTGATGAACCGTTGCAGGACAACATCAGCGAACGGAACAACGCCCTCGCGGATAACAACCAAGACTCGCATCACACATCGCATCAAAAACTCGTTCTCTTGCACCTTCTCGGGGGCAGGGTCTCTTTGGATAAGCTGGAAGATGTGCTCCAAAAGGTCCTTCGCAAGGGGCGTGATCTCTGTGGGAGGGATGACCGGCTGTCCCTGAGCATCGCTGAGGAACAAAGCTCTTTCCACAGCGATTGCGGCGTATGTGTAAACGACATAGTTTGAGGAAGCCAGATGCTTCACAAGAACGGGGAGAACTTGTTGCCACTGCTCTTTCGTGATAATGCTTCGGAAAGTGTACAAGTACTTAATAGCATCAACCTTCAGGATAGGGTGAATACCATCATCGGAAATTAAATCGGCAGCAAGGTGTTGCTGGAAGAAGTCTGTGATGCTAACCAAGCTGTTGGTAGCTGTGACACCGTGCGAGGCGGTTGCGACACCCTTAGCTGCGACAGCAGAGAAGAGATATACGGCAGTGTCCTTTGACTTCCATTGCGAAGCAGGATTCTTGGAGTACTCAGCCAGGTAGTGCTCAGTGTACTTCAACACAACCTTGGTAACTGACTCCTCGAATTTTTCTGCCAGGCGTCGGAGGAAGTCGGTCGCTGCGCGACGGCGCGTCTCACTGTCTGAACCTTCCAGATCACGTCGAATGAACTCGATAGGCTCATCTTCAAACAGCTCCTCATCGGACTCGCGCAGGCTCACGTTGGGCAGAATGACCTTTTCGATGATTTGTCCCAGAGTCTCATCCGCTTGGAAAGCGGCGGCGTGCTCGGGCATGGCAGCCACGGAGGTCAAGAAAGTCAAGGCACGGCTGACAAGGATATCATACTTGGTTTCTTGACCGATGGTAGTCAGGAGACCCCAAGAACTTTGGATGAACTGACCAACAAGAGGGCCGAAAGCATCAAGATACTTCTGAACGTACAAAGTCAACCCTTCGAAAATACCAGCACGGACGTATTCCAACAATCCAGCCTCCGTGTCATCATCAGTGTGAAGTAGTTGGTTGTCATATGTCAGGTACTTGTGCAGGATAGATGCAAGCGACGAAATATGTTCCTCAAACATCGGGGGTAGGTCATGGCAGGAGAGATCGTAAAATAGCTTAATCATGAGGTTGAGTTGAGTGAACCCAATTGTAAGGTTTTCCTTGTTGCCCTTGTTTTGTTCGAGATAGCTGTCCAGTCCCTATCAAAATTTTCCGAGCGTTAGCATTCTTTCTAAGTATCTCTTAGGATCGGGACTCAAATTACCTCGAAGAGAGCTAAGAACGGGTTTCCGAACTTGTTCAAGACGTGGTTGATTTCAGTGTAAAGGTCGTTAGACTGGAAAAGAGGGCGCCATCGTTTGAAGATCGAGTGGGCGACCTGCAGGACACCCACGTTGACAGTTGGGTTTGACGGATCCAGCTTGGAAACAAGGTCCTACCGACAAACAGCGAGTCAGATCAGCAATACTAGCCATTTCGGGATGGCACACTTACATCCACCAGGGTATCCCAGCGCTCCCAAAAGTCACTGTCCGCGATCACACTGACAGCCTCGCCGAGCTGTGTGCGAATAGCAGGAGGCACAGAAATCATCAAGGAGATGAGTTCCCGCTTGAGGGTTGTTACCTCCTCCTGTGGCAGCTTGTATTCACCATCTTCATTCACCCAGTTTCTCTTGATGAAGTTCTTAAAGCAGAGAGCACTCGCGAGGCGTATGTTCGCAGGGGTTGAGTCGGACGCCGTGATGTGAAGGAGCTGGATCGAGAAGCCGGGTTTTTGTTCTTCTTGACGAAGAGCAAGCTCGGCTAGAGGAATAGAGAAATCAGAAGGGGGCTATTCCCAATTGAATTGCTCGGCAGACTAACCTTCCTTGTTACGTCGCGGGTCCAAGCTGGCCTCCAACAGAGCTCCAAGAGCCTCCGCCATTTTCAACAGTAGGTGGGGTATCAACAGAGGCGAGGGGCAACACGATTCTCAAGAAAGAGATCGATGGAGTCGTGGAAATTAGGTAAGAAATGGATTCGCAGTTAAGCTCCACCCCCAAGGCAATGGTTGAAAGCTAGGAACTCAAAAAACGAAGATGAGACAGAGCTCGACAAAGAACATAACAAATAAATGAGGGCCGATAATACAAAGCCGCTGCATCAACAGTCTAGTCCTCGTTGGGTTAGTGCGGTCACATGATATATCCTCTTAGCAACTAGTCGTGCCTCAGGCACTACTTCGCCTTGCAGACCAGGCAAGGAATCGTAAAATAGTTTTAATAGAGGGCGGGAGCACAGCTGTCCGTTGTGTATGAATTCATCCTACGTATATTTCACTTTGTTTTCTTCTCTTCCGTCCGGCGTCGATCGATGTTCTTCGACTAACCGAGGTCGGGATTCTTTCATTCATATATATGTATGGCGCGCGACATCTGGATGTGAGAACATTGTTTTTTTTTTTGTAAATAGAGAATCCTAAGCTTTTACTTGGTCTACATTTAAACATTGAGTCTGAGGACATGAGTCTCATCCTGGGATCCATATAGAATTGCTCACGAGGTCGCACCTCCTCAATCGCAATTACTGTCGTGCGGCGGGAGGAAAAAGATTGCGGTAAAATGACGTGGGTGCGATGAAGATCGGCTGCTCTATTTTAGGCCGCAAATAGTCATTCTATAGCTTGCACTCTATTATTTTTTGGGATTGGAATTGCTTTGTTCCATTGCATTAACGTAGAGTGTTTCACTCAGTAGGTTCAGGAATAATTTCTCAATAGAGAAGTGGAGAAGCATTAGCCACAATTGTTCACCATGACTCACGCTGGACCAAAAGTGCGCATCTGCATGCAGCAAACAAGCGAAAAGCCAAACCAAAGGCAAAAAATGGTAGAACATTTAAGCTGTAAATTCCCAACATTAGGAACCAGAAATAAAAAAGGTGGAATTAATTTACTGCATAAGCAAAACTCCGCATCATTATGGGGGATTCCGAAAACCACGCAATTGTATACGGCGCATCCGGCATAATTGGCTGGGCCTTGGTCGACCAATTATTGAGCCGCTATCCTACTGCAGGGTCCTTTTCTAAGATCACTGCAGTCACTAATCGTCCGCTTGACTTTTCGAAATCATTTTGGCCCGAGCCAGATACAACTCGGCCTGAACTACAGCTTGTTTCTGGAGTTGACCTGCGCAGTGGTGACGGCGCTACACTGGCTGAATCCTTGAGATCTCGAGTAGAAGATATCCAATCGGTCACTCATATATACTACTTGGGTTTGTGAATTTGAATTAATGGATTCATTACACGTGCTGACTATGACAAGTTTTCTCTGCAATCGATGATGATATCGAGGAGGTCGCGACAAACCTCGGGATGTTTCAGAATGTCATCAACGCGCACGATATAACGAGTCCACATTTGAAATTCGTGACATTCCCTGGCGGCACAAGAGTGAGAATTCGCACCTCCTTATCAAGACTCAAACTAATTGATCAGGGATATGGCATATACGCCCCGGGAGGCACCTTCACCCCACCTTTGCATGAAGCTATGGTGGACAACCTTTCACCTGATTACAGCAAAACCGTCGTATATCCCGCATACCGCAAACTTCTGAAGGAAGCGAGTGAGAAAAAAAGCTGGACTTGGTGTGAAATTTGCCCGGACGCAATTGTAAGGGCCTCAGTCAGCTTGCTTGAATCTATACTAACTTTCATCAGATCGGATTTACTCCTAACGGGTCACAGTTCAGCCTCGCGCTTCATTGGGCGCAGTATTTATCCTTGTATGCATTCAATCACAGGGACGAGTCACATTCGCCTGGAATCACCACCGTGCCATTCCCTGGAAGCGCAGCTGGAGCCAACTCCTTGTCCACGCCTGTATCTAGCAAGATACTTGCTCGTTTCATGATATACGCTTCATTGAATCCGGAAAAATGCGGCAATGGCCAGCTTTTCAACATTGCAGACAGGGGAACACCATCCAAGCTGGGTGAAGCTTGGCTGCAATTAGCGAACTGGTTTGGTTTGGAAGGAGTGATGCCTAGAAATGCCGAGCAGGTCGATACCCAGCTAAAGGTCGGCCAACTTCCACAATCAACTACGAATCCTCCGCCGGGGGAGTATATTTCCACTCATCGGCATCTGTTCGCTGAAAATGGCCGTTTGAATGCTGCTCATGCGGGAGTGGGGGCAGGAAACCGCCAATTGGACAGTGTTGGATATTGGTTGACGTTCGATCGACAGCTCAGTCTGAAGAGATTAAGAGAGACTGGTTTTGACGAGGAGCAAGACCCTGTGCGAGGCTGGCTGGAAAGCTTTGAGCTCTTCCAGAAAGCAGGACTGATACTCTAGGACTAGCAGTCACCACTATCTAGTGTAAATTGTGATAATTTGAATACCAATTGAACAACGTGGAATTGTTAGAGCACATTCTGGAACGAGAAAACTGGGGAGCTGCCTTTTCATAATAATAGCACATCCAAGGGCACTGTATCACCCAGCCATTGATTAACAGTAGGTTGCCCTGGGCGAATACACAAAATTCAAACAAGGGCATGTGCCAGTGAGGCCAAAAGTACGCCACAGCAGAATAAGGTCATCAAGGACTAGAAGTAGTGTAGCATTGACGCTATATTCGCGACGGATTGTATTTTTGTTTTGCTTGACCAGAGTACAATTAGAGCACTGCTATTCTGCAATTTAAGCAAAGTGCCAATTTCAGTCCGAAATAGGAAGATTGTAACGGAGGTGATTACATTCTAAGCCACTCATGCTGTAGCAGTTCTGCGGCCGACTTCCGATATGCTGGGTCAATCGTGAGCATGCCACGAAGAAAATCGATGAATAATGAAATTTCAGCGTCAGACATGCCGTTAGATCGGAGAAAAGGCATCTCCGCACCATCTATGAGTCTTTCAAGGCTCGTTGATTCCAAATCTGAGATTCGACTAAGGCCGCCTAAGGAAAATTAGTAAAGATAGGGAGACATGGAATTGGGAATTGGGTGTGTAAAAGTAGACATACCGTCTGCATTGAAAAACTCTGAAGTTCGCTTTCCGTTCCGAAGAAATTCAGGTGGAAAGCTGCCAAGTATCTCGATGGTCCTCGCGAGCCGATCATCATCAGCCGTCCACTAACCGTTTTTTGATGACACTCCGGAGAAAGGCACTATCCCTTGCATGAACTCGATGATCTGCTGAAGATTAGAAAATGAAAAATAACCTCACACCGTTTTGAGCGAATGTATTGAGCGCTTACAAGGCAGCCAAGGCTCCAGATATCAACCTTAGCATCCCAATGGGCGCCGATGGTGACTTCCGGTGCACGCAACGCTGGGGACTGAATAATATCGGCCAGATGATTGTCTACCCAAGAAGCTATGCTCTGTGTAAGTTTCGGCTAGAAGGACAACACCACGAGCGAGACTCACCAACGCTGAAGTCAACGATTCTGATGTGCAGCTCAAGTATTTCCGAGATGAGCGGCGTTCTGATGACCTCTCTGAGTGGCTTTGTAGTGCCAGACTCATTACTGATTCGTTCAGGAACTTCAGATAGATATGTCTCAATAGTTTCTTGCGGATTTTCCAGCTCGAGTAATATATTCGTAGGTTTGAGATCTGAGTATCGACCAAAATTAGCGTCATTTTCATAGAAATGAAGCGAATGACAGTACCGGTATGAATGATTCCACATTCCCTATGGAGGAAATCCAACCCGAGAAGAAGCTGTCGCGCTATAATTCTCACTGCATTGGGAGGCAATCTCCTATTTTCGTACTCTGCAGTTTGAAAATTCAGATGGTGGCCCAACACGTCAAACACAAAGCATACGTGTCGTCCATTTGGCCCTTCATGCTCGAATTTATTCAGAAGGGGTAACACGTAGTGTCGGCCTTCATGATTGCTTTTCTCAGCAATGGTGGATAGTCTCGAGAGAATTTCTCGCTCGAAGATGTCGTGCGGGCCACCATAGCAATCTGCTCTAAGTATTTTGAGGGCCACATGTCTTTGAACCCTTCGAAATCCGATTAGTTATATGATTAACAAATATGGCAAGCCACGCTCACTTGGAATCCCTTGCTAACCAAACGGTGGAATATTGTCCGTAGCCTAGTTTCCTCATCACCCTGTAAGAGCCAGAGTTGAAAGTGTCACCAAGTGAAACAGGGTGGAAGCCCCCGGCGGAATAGAAGTCTGGCTCCTCCGTTGCCTGGCGTGGGTTGGAAGACCTTTATGACACAGGCTCAAAGAATTTCCCGAGTCAGGGTCGAGAGTTCATCCGAGTCAACACTTTCCTGAAATTACTCATCATCTTGACAGATTATTTGCAGAATTGGGAAATTAATTTAGTTGACAACAATCACAGGGATCGGGAGCGCGTACAAGACCCAGGCGCGACAGTCACGTGATCTATACAATCTGGTCTTGTGCTTATGGTATTACACATCTCAGATGCCATTCAGAAGTAGTTGTCGCAACTACGATCCACTATTGAACGGTTCCAGTTCAATTTCGACAATCCAAATGTGGGTTGCCAGTGCGGGGATCTCAGGCACGGACGGCAGAGAAGTTCATGCTACTTGCGAGAACCTTCAACCATGTTGACGCAAGCGCCGCAACAAGTTACAAGTAGCATATCCAGGGTTAATTCACACGAGTGTCACTCCTATCATTGCAATTCTGGTCGATGATGACAGGAGACTTCACCGCTCCCCACTTGAAGTAATGCTGAGTAGATCTCTCGGCTGTTTTATTTCAAATCTGGCATTCGATTAAGACCGCCTAAGCATATTGGTAAATTTAGGGAAGCATGGTATTGGTAATTGACTGTTTAAAGGAAGACGTACCGTCCGTATTAAAGAACATCCGTCAGCTACGTTTGTGCTCAATATCTGTGATTCATTTTTCAAGGAACTGACCGCCATTCTAGCCGAACCTTTCAATGTTTCCTATCGGCCCATAGTGTTTCCTTTTCGAAATCTTCTCTATCTTTGCCTTTCAGATCTTCGAGCCCCTGCTTCCGAAGCTTCGAGAAAAATTCCAAGGCGGCCTCAAAGTTCTCTGGATGAGTCCACCCGTCCCTCTGAACAAGATCCTCGATCTTCTCAAAAAAGTCTTGCACTTCGTTCCATCCCTCGGTCTCTAGTGAATGATTTTGTAGTTCATCCTGCGAAAAGTGATAAGGGCAATCGTCTTGGAAATCCATCTCTTTCCAACGCCTGTAAACATTTTAAGTCAGATTTCGTCAATACCCAATAGATGACATGAAGACTTACTTTTGAACGTGAATAAGTGACTCGCGAAAAGACACAATATCGTCATCCCAAGTATTTCCTGCTAGCTCAATGGGTAACGTTTAGTTTTCCCATGGTCGATATGGAATACTCTTGTGAGCAAATCATTGCTTTTCTTGGTTTCGATCAAGTAGAGCTGGAAAAGTGTTGATCTGAATATCTTCCGCTTGTGCTGTTCATCCACAGAGTCATAACATACAAGGCCCCCGCGAAATCTTCATAGTCGATCGCTCCTTATTCCAAAAACACCTATCGACTGTAGGTCCAATGGAATATTTTTTGGACACCTCCTTCTTCAGCTCACTGGAAATCTCGCTGATGACATCAGCTGGAACGGCATGTTCCACTGCATCACTTGCGAAATACACACTTCCATAACTAATAGTCAAGGTATGAGCATCCGCACCGGAGAGAGAGGGAAGACAAAGTAAACAAATACACAAATACATACTGTGAAAATGACTGTGATGTCATCTTTTTCTCAAAGGTCACAAGCTGCCTCATAACAGAGAGCTTGACATCAGGATCTAGATCATCCCATACGGCTGCAAACTGAGTCCCAGTCGCCTCTTCCATAATGATATATTCCGATCCAACGGGATTTTGAGATGTGGAGCTCCACCCCAAAACTTGAGGGACGGGAATCTGGAGGACGTCTCGTGCCTTGCAATACAATAAGTCATCGTAAGTATTTCAAGGGGGTCGTGCGAACTTACAAACTCCATAGTAGCGACTTCGGATGCCGTTGTGTAAAACGGTGGTCCAGAATTAGGGTTTGGAATCCGTGCTAGGAATTTATTCCCATCATTCATGATCAATCGGAACACCTTATTGTAGCCCCCTTCTGCAAGTTTAACCATCGACGAACAGCAACGGGAGCCACTAGCCTGTGCCGCCACTTTCTGAAGTTCTGCAACATTGAAGGCCCTAAATCTGTCTCGAAGCTGTTGTTCTTCGTCCCAAAGCCATCTTCCACTTGTGTGATGAAAGAAATCTTCATGATCAGGGCTTGAGGTCGTCTTTTGCCGAGATAGAGTGTGCGTTGAGCGAATGGCAAGACGTTGGGGGTAGAAGCGGATAGCAGCGGCTACGAATTCAGATCCAGGTGGTAGTCGATAAATATTGTACGTTGATCTTCGATTCAATATGGCGCGGGTTCTTAACAGTTGGAACACATATGGTCTTGTGTAGAGCTTCATCGCTGGGGTCGAGATGCAGAATAATTTGGATTAAATTAATCAGAAATCCATTTGGCCTTTCAAATTGAACGGGCCCAACTTCGATTCCGACGATCAAGGGCGTCTTTAATTGCTGGAGTCTAGCTATCGCGGCTTCAGTGTTTGTTGAAGGATTCATTCGCACACTAGGCAGCACGACGCGAAGAATGTAAATAGGTTAGAGCTGAATGACCTGCATTATCGAGCCAATACAGAAAGTGCAAGGCAAGATAAGAGAGCCCATTCAACTAACATGTACTCGTAACAGTCAGGGTCCACCTGCTCCGTACATACTGTCTGCAACAAATAGCATGTTCAGGGTTAATTCTCCTATCGTTGCAACTGTCGATCATGACAGACAGGCTCCACCGCCCCCCACCCGAACCAACGTTGAGGAGATTTTTCTGCCGTTTTATCCGGGCGGTGAGGACACAACATGACATCTCAGCTGACCTTGGGCTGGAATATCCTCATTTCTGCATGATTCATTCCCAACGTCGCTGTCCCCTCTCGCTGTAAGCGCTTAAAGCCTACACCCTCGCTTTATTCGTCTCCGCCTATTTCGACTAGCGGTTGGCGCGCACCAATTCAATTTGCTCTGACTCAATCACCGCTAGTGTCGCTTTCGTCCCAACTGCGAAAGTGTACTTTTGTCGCCCTTATCTACGCTCCTCTGTACTGCTGGATGCACCGGATATATTTCTAGAGCTGCCCTTATGGTGCAAAGCTCTTTCTGGTCTCTTCACTGTGGTGAGTACTCTTTCCTTTAAAGCGGGGCCGTTATCCAACCCCTCCTGGAGCTCCGCGGCAAAGCAGATATACTGACAGTGGCGTGATAGAGGCATAGCAGTCCGAATTTGACGCATAATTTTGTTCGCCCCGTGACGGATGTCTTCCGACGATGTTCCTCAAGCCCCTCACCACAAGCCTTCTTCCACAAGTTTCGCAGATGTCTTCAAAACACTAGGTGTTGGCCGTCCCAAATCACATTCGCCGGTTTCGATTCCAGAAAGCGGTAGCGATTCGCTATCACACACGACAGAAACACGTGGTCCCAATCGTATGGTGTTGGGCCTTGAATCAATGCATCGGGGAAGCGTAGTCTCAAGCTCCTCGGACCCGCAAAGCGGCCTGGACTTTGACAATTCCTTGCGGAATCTTACGCAAAGACAATCGATCGCACAGGCTGTTGAGGAGGCTGAATGCGTGGCTAGCTCACTTTTATCCTTTTCGGCAGATCAATCCATCGTGTTGTGGGAAGCTGCTGAGTACCTACTGCACCATGAAAACCCAGAGGCACAGAAGAGCGGTGCCCGATTGCTCGAGGCGGTTTCCGCACGTCAGGACTTGTCTCCGTCGGCAAGACACCTCGTTTTCGAATCCATTGCCCGCCCAACCGATGCCGAAGTTGTCGCTTCCCGAGTTCAATCTTTAATTTCATTGTCCGACCATGGCAGGAAACTTGACTTCGCAAGCTCTTCGATTCTTCATATTATCTCCTCTTGGATTGTTCCTCTTTACGGGGTCATAGCCTCGGCTCGCTCGAAATCGAAAATGCGGAAAGCGCCTAAATCGAGTACACTCAGTCACGATGAGACCATTTTGGGCGACCTTTTCCAGTTTGCCGTCGACTTGGTCACCTTGCAGCGCAAACCACCTTCCGCAGAGGAGATCGAACTACTACTTGAAGAAAGCTTCACTATTTGCAAGAAGACTAGTGTCGCCGCCGATATTAAAAACTCGTTGGCTGTCTTTGATGCAGTTATTCTGTATTCCGATGTCCCAGACGCGAGCTTCAGTCCTCTCCTTGAAGTTCTCTGCAGCATCCATGCCTCCGTGAAGTCTCTTTCTGGCCCGACCTCGCGAGCCGTTCGCAGCTTGGCTAAATCCCGCAGACAGGAAGAGATGATCACTACACTCTATGAGTTTTTGAAGGAGAGCTGTGATGTCGATCAGCATCGCAATTTAAACGTTGTCCGTGGAACGCTCTATGTATTCTCCGACCTCTTCCGTGCATTCGGCCAGCCTGGAATGCCGACCGTTTCTTTCGAGAATTTGATCGACGCCCTTGCGATTGTTGCGCAGAAGGATGATGGTCGTATTGACTCGGATATACTTGATTTATGTCTGAACATCCTGGAAGGAGATTATTTGAGTGTTGCCCTGGAAGCCGACTGGATGAAGTTTGTTGATTTGCTTGTATTGTGCTCTCGACGAATTTTGATCGAAATGGAGGATGCCTCCTCTTCCATATCTCAGGCCTCAAAAAGCACTCACGATGATGTCAAATCGAGTATACTTGCAAATATGATTCGAATTGCGGCTATTCTTGAGTCCTTGTGGGAACAACTCAACAAGGAACAAAAGCAGCACGCAGTTCGCTTCCTCTCGGAAAGCTACCACCACATCGATCCTTCCCAGTCGGAATTGATCCTCAAATTGGCGAGAGAAGATAAAACCTGTTGTCCTGGGGAAGATGTGACTTGGATTCAAAACTTTCAAAGCCTCATTGAACGTTTTATTCAGCCTCGGAAGCAATCTTCTGACATCCGAATACTCGCGCTCGACACTCTGAAAGAAGCAATCGCTGGAAACGAGGGCCTCATGTTTTCTGAAGAACACAATCTAATGAATATGCTCCTTCAAGATTTCACTGGCGAGCACGATCTTCTCTTCCTGGAATCGTTGGTCTCTTTCATCACTGAACCTGCGATCCATGACGGCGACGACGCTACATTCAAACACATTGTTGACACTATCAGTGCGCCTATGAAGCATGACCTTGCCAAGGATGAGCAATCAGACGTGCCGCCAATCTACACCCCTTCATCTCGACGAACTTCTACGAGTACTACCGAATTGACCCTGGCAAATGTTTGCGCTGTCGGCCTCGTAAAGATGATGCTTCGGGCTCTGAATTCGTCAGCTACTAAATCGGTGATTGTCTACGAAGCGCTTTTACAAATTGCACAGTCGCCGCATCGTCCGACCGATGCTCGCCTTACTGTATTGAAACTACTTTTCCGCCTTCGATGCGATTCCGCGGGATCCGTTTCCGTCATATCAACATCTGAAGGTGATTTCTTGATGAACGTCTTGGGTCGAAATGTTGAGGCTGGTCACAAAATGCGAGCGCCAAGCGACAGTCCGACCAAAGAACCTCAAACGGAGAACATACCACCAATTCCGAATGGAAAGTTCCTGGGTAAAGATCTTCCGCCCAGCGTTCTTGCTAAAAGCATTCAAAGACATGGTTCAGTCTCGGCAAGATCTACAAAATTGACTCCTCCTGTATGGACGTATGCTTTGCCCCAAGTACTCCCTGAACAACCTCCAGGAGAATCAAGTCCGCTCGTTTTCGCCCACGCTCAATCAGAGCCAACTAGCCCTGTCGAGTCTGTACCTGCCCAAGTCGGAGTTTTGAAAGTGAACATGTGGCTCGAGATTGTGATTTCTCTCCTCCAAAGAGAAACTGATTGGGATGTTTATAGCTACGTCCTCACTCATCTTGGTCCGCAGTTGAGCAACAAGGAATTCTTCGGCAGTTCCATCCCGCAAATCAAGCTCCTGCGCAGCATCCTGTGCGATCAAGTGAAGAACGAAACTTTCCACGAGCCTCCTGGATTGACTGGACTAAAAAAGAGCGATGTGGCTGCTTGTATATTTGATGCCCTTTGCATGTTGATCAGCTACCATGAGCACTTCGCCAAGAGCGAAGAGGACGACCTTGTTCGAGCCTTCATGATCGGCATCATTGGCTCTTGGGGCGCCACCTCACGAGGGTGTATCCAGGCACTGTCACTTTGCTGCTACGAAATACCCGCATCGGTCACAAAATCTTTGAATGGTATTCTGGACAAAATGTCCAAAGTCATCACCATGTCTAACCTTGCTGTGCACATTCTGGAATTCCTTGCCCTCCTTGCACGTCTTCCAGATGTCTTCAGCAATTTGCGCGAAGATGAGATTCGGCCCGTGTTCGGCATATGTATTCGCTTCTTACAAACATCTCGGGAAGCACGGTACAAATCTACCGAGTCGCCTACTACGCGTGTGTCGCCACAATCTCAAGGACGACATGGTAGTATTGCGAGCTCCGTGAATAGCATTGATACTGGTGAGGCTGTGTCACAGGACGCAGTATCCAACTACATCATGACGATGACTTATCATGTCATGATCATTTGGTATCTATCTTTGAAGCTGCAAGATCGACCAAAGCACGTCAACTGGATCACCAGTAGACTGGTTTATCATGACGAGCATGGAAAGGAAGTGGTCGAAGAGCAAAGCCAAGTGTTCATTGACTTGATGCAGCGGGTTGCGTTCTCAGACTTAGGTGACACTATTGCATTTGAGACCTTCCCTCCCACCCCAGAAGACGGTTCTGTGGTTAAGAAGTCATGGGTGGTGGGACTCAGCATCATCACTGTTGAGACTGCCACTGTATCAGGGCTGAGTCAAGTTGCCAAGCGTCAAGCCTCAGGGACCACTTACATTGTGTATCATCAACGTACAGCCCCTGTCCTGCCACATCAAATCCCATCATCAACGGACGTGCCTCTTCATACGGACATGCGGACTGCCGTTCTTCCCAGTCATATTTTGCTTCAGATGACGACCTCTGCCTTCCCAACTCCTACTGTCATGCAGCCAATCCCTGTACCAGAGGACGATATCACGCGTCGAGCAATTGCAAACTTCGATCGGACGGATATTGTGGACGGTCACCGCATTGGTATCGTCTATCTTGACAACGGTCAAACGAAGGAATCCGAAATTCTAGCCAATACCGGTGGATCCGTTGATTACGGACACTTCTTGTCTGGCCTGGGAACGAAGGTCTCACTTCGTAACGCTCAGTTCAACACACAAGGTCTATACGCCGATACAGATGGCGAAGAAACATACGCCTGGCGAGACCGAGTGACCGAAATTGTGTACCACGTCGCAACGATGATGCCAACGGACCTAGAACGCGACCCGGCCTGTATCAACAAAAAGCGCAACATCGGAAATAACTTCGTGACCATTGTGTTCAACCGTTCCAACCTGCCATTCAATTTCGACACAATCCCATCGGAGTTCAATTTCATCAACATTCTCATCACTCCTACCAGTCGTATCGCTTACGATGAGAATGGTGTCGCAAGAGGTGAAGCAGATCCCGAAACTCAGTACTACAGTGTGCGAGTCATCAGCAAACCTGGCCTCCCTGAGGTGTCGCCCGCGTCAACTCCAAAGATTATCTCTGGGAAGAACTTAGCAGCCTTTGTGCGCATCCTCGCTCTCAATGCTTCTGTCTTCTCCCTTGTCTGGAACAACAAAGGCGGCGAGCATCACTCATCCTGGCGCACTCGCCTCAAGGAAATCAAGAAGGTGCGCGAGCGAGCTCTCGTCATGCAAGCCCAGGCCGCCGAAGCCGCGGAGGGTGCCTACCCCACGCAGCGCCGCAACACAAAGGCGAACATCTTCTCCGAGGAACTTCCCACGCGAGCCGCCCCGATTCAAACAGACTTTGCCTCCGAATGGAATTCCGCGTCCGAAACAAACATCCTCCAGAACCTGGACTTCTCCCGCTGGAGCCGCTAGCAGCCTTTGCGCTAGTTTCTGGTTTATCTCTATTTGGAAGACTGAACTTGTTATCTGTATTCCTGACATTATTCCCTCTCGCTCCTATATCATTCTTTCCCCCTTCCCTGCCATATTCTATCAAACTCACCCACTTTTCTCCCACCTTGGAAACGACAGATTCACTCATTACGACCACACATCACGATTTCATGTATATCATTGTTTTGCAGCCTTGCAGCATTTGTGAATACCCCAGCCCCAAAAGTTTTTGCTTTTTTTTTCTTTTGAAATTCTCTGATTATATCTTATACGCTTCCTACTTATTCTCAGGCGAAATTGTCTTCAGGGCTCTTTTTGAAATCCGGTAGCTAGTCAGTATCAATTATCACAAGATTCTCCTCTTCCAATTCTTTCTCTGAGTATACGCTAGCTATTCATTTTGAGTATCGTTCGAACCCTAGCCCTGGACATCTTCCGAGTTCCTAAGTCAATGCCAAGTGTCTATTAAGTGTTCCTTGAGAAAGCCCTTCCTTCCTATCCGAGCTGGTCGTCGATAGTCCCAACATGACGGCTACACAGCGAGCCATCTGCTTGACTACTTGGACAAGTTTTGCTGCTCGCCGTGGTTTTCATACGTCAAAGATAGATCCTTTTTCAATCGTTTTCTTTTACAAGCAAGGCCGGTGAGCAAATTTTTAAAATGTATAGAATCAGCGTAACCCTCCCGACTTCATTATCTCATACAATGGGGCAATTTGACTGGTTTCAAACATACACTTGAACTATCGCCATGAGTTATTCGAAAATCTAACAACTAGGCCCAGATTTCCAATATACCAGAGCCCAGCGTCAGAATCTTAGACAATGTTAACAGATGACACTGCGTGGAGAGACTTGGCCCCTGCATCAACTAGTATTGGCAAATATGATTGGAAAGACATGATTCTAGGCTGAGCCTCATCAAGGAGAGGTGCTTCTTCTGGATTCCCCTTGGGTGCTTGCCTAGGCACCAGCATCGAGTACTCGCCTGATACTCTGTGGGCTGGGGGCAATGCGTGACGTCCAAAAAGATTCATGGCTCAGCAGTGAAGCGTTGGCCAAAAATTCAAACTTAAAAATGGGGAGGGAACAGTTCAATCGGCACTCATTGGCTGTTGATGAGACCACCAGGTGATTCATGCGAGCGATCTCTTTCAGGTTCCGCTCCGATTTCCGTTGGGCGCTTTCACCCTAGATTTGCCAGGCTTTCCAGCTCTTCTAGTGAGTTCGCCGCCGCCTCTCTAATATACCGCGCCGGTGCTTTCTGGGCTCCTTTCATCTTCATGTTATTTCGTCATCGCTAGCCTAAATAGCTCGCTCATGTATGGGCTTCTGAGATTGCCTCTAGCCAGAGTTTATCGGCTGTCCCAATAGACAGTATATTTACAGTGTCATGTCGATCCTTATCTTAAAAATCTCTCTCGCCTTGATGCGTCAGGGAAATAATATCTGTTGCTTCACCTCTTAATAGCTTCTTTGACAATTTCTCAGGCGTAGAGCTGTAACAAATGGACTAAACGCTCTGTATCAACTCCTTGCGTTGATTTCCTGGTGGTTCTACGCCAATTGTCCCGATTATTAATGACATCTAGACGAGGTAGATGGACCGAGCGATGGAGAAGAATCAATGATCGATGGTGAAGAAGGAGTGTGCGTACAAGTACAACTTACTCTGTACTCTCTACTCCTTTGGCTGAGAGAGGGATTATACAATATAGTCCGCT